>JAOANK020128865.1:0-17810 GCA_026257165.2 Telfairia occidentalis
TAATTAACCATATTCACCCCCCCCCCCTCTCTAGGGTTGCCATATCGATCCAACACACACACGTGGGAAGTCATTGGCATGAAGTGCACCAAGTGGAAAGACATCTCTCAAGAACTAAAGAAGAGGATTAAAGATAGTATGGTAAGTACAATTTAACATATGTAACTATCTTTCTGAGTTCAACTAATTACAATTTAATTTATGTAGACATTTTGATATCGATCTGTCCAGCACTATCGTGCATGAATTCATTGAAAGACAAATCCAACACTTTGTAAAAGAATTCAGGTATGATGTGTGGATGCATTACAAGAAATCCACCACACTTGAGGATGCTTGTACAAATCCACACCCTATGGTACTTGAAGAAGATTAAAAAAATTATATGTGATAGGTAGAAGAACGACGAATGGAAGGTATGTAATCATTTATATTAACTATATAACTCTCATTTTTAATTATATTTTTTGGTTAGAAAATTAAGGAGGTGAATAAGCAAAATCGGACAAAATTTTCATTCAACTATCGATCTGGTTTTAAAGCATTTATTCTTGTTCAACAAGAATTGATAAAACCTATTATTTACTTTTTGATTTATGCATTACTTGCTTTCTAATTATCTTTTCGATTCACTTACAGAAAGAGAAAGAGGGCATCGAACTCGATCCAATACAATCATTCCATGAGACCAGATTCATTGAGGGTCGAGGATGGGTGAATAAGGAGGCAGAACAAGCATGTGTAAGTTTTCTTTTCAACCAATCCAATTAAGTAATAAATATGCACAACCTACTCAGTAATAACTTTAGATTTTTTAAATCGTAGCTTAAAATATGTTGGAGCTTAAAGATTCCTCAGTAGTAGAAGGATCCCAACCAATCCCAGAAGATGAGATATGTGAATGGGTGTTCGGTTCTCGATCAGGACATGTCAAAGGCCTTGATTATGGCCCAAAACCGAAATCACATAAGGGGAGCTCATCATCGTCACTTCGACACAACGAGAAAAAGAATTGGAAGCTGATGTTTCGATGTTGAAAGAAAAAGTAGCTGTAGAACAAGAAAAAGTAGAGAACTTGCAAGACAATGTATCAATGTTGAAAGAACAATTTGCAATGTTCGAGAATTTGATGACAAGCACGCAAGGGAGCTTACAAGGCAGCGGATCATATACTTAGGTAAAGATTATCTCGTACTTGAAAATATATGGATAAGGTGCAAGGACACTTTGTAATTATACTTTATTTTTCATTTCAAATCTAAACATGTTCACAAGCGAATATGACGATTGGATCACAAGGCTGAGGAGCATTGTTTAGATTCTTTTGTATTATTTTTTTAATTTTTTATTTCATAGACTATAGTTGTAAACTAATATTTATGTAATAAATATATGAAAAAAAATTCATCAATTTTGATTGCATTTCAATATTTATCAAATACGAAATATATTGAATTAAAAAACAAAATCAATAATGCCGACGATATAAAAATGGCGTCGGCATTACCCATACATATCGACGAGATTATTGCATCATATTATAGTTGGCAGATGTCTCGACGGTATTAAATACTCGTCGCTAGAAGAAGGTAATATCGAGGCATGCAAGTCGTCGACATTACCGAACACTTACCTGACGGCACATAACGACATCAGGATAACCTTGTAATACCAACAGATTTACATCGCCGGAATAAAGTTCTTCAACCAACGAGAGTTCATTCAATTAGAAGATCATAATATTTACCTACCGATATCACGAATCATCAGCGACAATCAATCTCGATGGTGTTATAGTGACGAAAGTTGTTTCATCGGCATACCACTTTTTCGATGATTTAGAAGCCTTTTCCTATGACATATTATGCCAGAAAAGGATGTAATTCTTGTATTGTAAACTTTGTTTAATTTAATTGATCAAGGTATAATTAGTGAACCAGACCATAAGTCAGAATCCCTAGTCGCATATTTGAATTGCAATTCTCGAGAAAGAAAAAGTTCACCTTTCTCACCTATAATTTTTTCATGTTTTTTTAGCATTCCAAGTCATCTCCAAGCTCTAAAAAAGAATACTCACTCTCTAGAAATCATGAAAAGTAATTTAAGCAAAAAAATTTCTGCTACAGAAATTTTTTACAATATTCAATAGAAAATTAAAATTATTTAAGCAGAAACCTAAAGAAGAGGGAAAAAAATTAATTTATACCCCTAAACTTGTCAAGTTGTATTAATTTCACTTCTGAACTTTCAATTTCATTAAATTGAACCCTAGACTTAGATAAGTGTTACAATTTTAACCCTCTATTCAATTTTTGTTAATTCACTAATTAATTTTGACCAATGATAATGTATAAACTATCACAAACTCACTAATTTCAATAAAAGTAAGCATCACACAAAATTAAATTTGATTAATGCACACATTAACCATTAAATAACTTTGCCAAAATTTACAAATTTCAACAAAAAAATGAGCTCTTATGTCGGTTTTCTTTGAAATTCTTTTAATTCTGCTCTTCATATATGTTTTATAATTCATTGAAATTATACAATGGTACTTCCTTTAACAATCTTTCAAGTAAAATTTATTAGAGGGTTTAAATTGTAACATTTTTTCAAGTTTTAGGGTTGAGATTGATACACTTCTTCAATCACCAAATATGAATGTCTTCTTCCTTTGCACCGCACCCTGTTTTAATTTTTAATTATAATGTATGAACCCAACAAAAAAATATTTATCTATTGAGAGAAAGAGAGAAAATATGTGCGAAGTTGGGCTCCAAATTGATAAAGTTAGTAATTATTCCATCATCAGGTTGTTGAGATTTATTAATTTAAGTGAATCATAAGCTCGTATTTATCAATTCTTCTTGAAGGTCAATTCTTTTGAATTAATTTTTTTTTATAACAACTAAATACTTTTTTTTTTCCTTTTTGGAGGAAAGTAACAACTAGAATACTTTGATATAAAAAGATTTGGAAAATGGATCATTTTTGCCAAGGTAATGGCCACTACTATACTTCATCTTTCATTCCCTCTGGTTTCTTTTTCAGGACCTTATGGACTTTCTGCTAAGTTAAGAAAGCCTGAATTTAAATTATCCATTGCTTCTAAATCTAAAAGCTTTGATACTAGTTGTTGGAAAAATAAACGAAGTACAGAAAACTAGCCCGCACTAAATGACCTAAGGTTTATTTTCTCTCCCACTGGAAAAGAACACCGATTAAATTCCACAAACAATATAAACTAAAAGCAAGAGCTTAAGGGATAAAGAAACTTGACTCAGAGGTGTTGAATTCCACAGATAGGTTTTATACTGATTCACCCCAATTGCAAAGGGCAACATCTAGTTCTTGTAACTGCAAGTTCCACTAAAACGCTTGAAGATTACAATGAAATTACTATCAATAACATTGTCGTACAATCTCGTCACTCAGTGTTCTTGGTTAGCAAAACCAATAAAGAACACTCTATTTTCAGGTCTATTCTCTCTAAAAACGTCTACTCTAAATAACCCTAATGAACATTACATATATATAGGAAGAAAAACGGCTAGGGCAAACTTCTGAAAAATTGGGATAGCATCGAGACAATACAAAACGACATTTCGATGCTCTGGTTATGGCAAAGTAGCGTTGCAGCACTAGAGACAACACCGTAGAGCAACAGCATAGCGTCATAGTGCTCCAAATATGTTTTTTCACCTCTTCAAAATGCCTTATGCAGTGCCGTGGCGCTTCTGTTAAGTGTTATGGCACTGCCCCTCGTCTGGCTCTCCAGCATTCAATCACTTCCCTTGATCTATTTTCTTCACTTCTTGTACAACAAATCTTTATGAACGAAGTTCGTATGTTGATTTAGGCTCGACAACCCAAAAATCTCCCACTTGGAGACTAATCATCAGAACTCCCACTCCATCTAATCTTCAACATCGATTCCACTAGTTTTCACCCTCAATATTAACAAAATTTGCAACAAATCTATCAGGAAAAAAAACAAGTCAACATCAATAATTGACTCTGAGGCGTAGATCATATACGTGAGCTTGTCTCCCAGCTGTAAAGAGACACAACCATGTACTACCACTTAAACTACGTGGTACTAGGCAACAACTTCCCTTTCAACCATCTACAAAAGAAGGTGGCCTTTACAAATCGCTTCACTTTATCATTGAAACTAGTTGCAAGGATTGGGAAACTACCTTTGACTTCAGTATCTCTTTTAGTCCTTGATGCAATAAATCACCTTGACAAATTTATCAAACTGTGTCTTCTGACAATTGGTGTATTCTAACAAACCTAAAAGTTGAATTCCTCATTATGTTTTCACAATTGTTTACTCAATGGACATTAATCTCCTCGATCACCCTTTGGTTGTTATTGCATCTAATGCAACTTTGCCTTTCTGAAAACCATCTACAACTGTAACTTGCAGCAACCGTTTCTCTGGTCTTCTAGCAACTCTAAAATCAACCATATACAATGCAAATTCTTTGTGGCATACTACCACCAACTCTGACCCTTTAGTAAGTCTCCACGAGAATCATCGCTAAACTTACTACTATAACCCTCATCATGTATCTAACTTACCACTAAGATAATATTCAACTTGATATGTGAAACATACCTAACATCTCGTATCGCCAATGAGTTACCATTATCTATTTTCATCATAATGTCTCTGATCCCTCTCGATACAAAGACCTTTTCATTCCCCAATCTTATCAGGCCATGATTGCCTGCCTTCTAATTGAAGTTATATGAATTGAAGCTGCACTTCTACGACTCACTTTGATTCGCATATCTCAAGTTTTATGTTACTTTCAACACAAACCAGGGCATCATGCATGACTGCATTTGCCTGTGCCTTGAGTAGGTCATAACTCAATCATTTACACTTGGACTTGATATGACCCTTTTTATGGCAATAATGACACTCTATGTTTTTCAGTCAATTTCTTCTACTACCACTACTGCTGCCACTGTGTTGCTCCTCAACAACCTTTTCCTTACCCTTAATAACAGCCAGTGTTGACCCAAAAGTAGACTCTTTATTAGAACTACTACTCTTATTACAACGTTCTTAAGGAACTGATGCATCACAGATTTTAGAAAACTTAAGACTATCACTCCTTAATGAATCAGACACTACAGTTTTTATAGTTTTCCAACTATTAGGCAAGGACGTTAAAAACATAATAGCATTTACCTCATCAGTAAATATAATATTACCAGACTCTAACTGATTCCTCAAATTAGCCATCTCATTATCCTGATCCATTCTATACGTGCAATATCACCTAACGAGATAACAATAATTATTGATAGAAAATTTTTCATATATGTTTGTCAAAGCCTCCATCAGATCTTCTGCAGCTGTCTCATTAACCATTAGGCTTGCCACTTCCCATCACAGTGCTAACTTGATGATGGCTACATCGTGTTTATTTAAGATTTCCCAATCTTCATCCTTCATTCCCTTTGATCTCTTTTGCAAGGCCTTATGAACGTTGTTATAAATCAGGAAGGCCTGAATTTGTATCTTCCAGTAATTAAAATCATCTTTATTAAACTTGTGAATTTCTCCAAATTTATCTATGCTTTCCATTGCTTCTAAACCTAGAAGTTATGATACAAGTTGTTGGAAAAATAAAGAGTAAAGAGGATAACTAGGCCCAACTTAATGGCCTAAGGTTTATTTTCTCTTCCACAGGTAAAACACACAGATTAAACATCACAAGTAAGATAAACTAAAAATAAAGAGTTTCAGAGATAGAGAACCTTGACACCGAGGGTTTATATTAGTTCATCCCAACTGCAAAGGGCTACGTCAAGTTCCTACAACTGTAGGTTCTACTAAAACGCTTGAAGATTACAATAGAATCACTCTCAATAACCTCATCGTGCAATCTCGTCACTCAGTGTTCTTGGTTGGAAAAACCAATAAAATAACACTCTATTTTCGGGTCTATTCTCTCTAAAAAAGTTCACACTAAACAACACTAATGAACAATACATATATACATATATAGGAAGAAAAACGGCTAGGGCAAACTTCTAAAAAATCAGGACAACATCGAGACGCTATTAAACAACATCTCGACACTGTGATTATGGCAGCGTGATAGTGCTATTAGCGTCGTGGCGCTCCGAATATGTTTCTCCGCCTCTTCGAAATGTCTAATACAACACTATGGCGCTTTTGTCAAGCATTGTGGCGTTGCCCCTTCAAGACTTCTAGCTTTGCAGCATTCAATCATTTCCTTCGATTTGTTTTTCACTTCTTATACAACAAATCTTCATGAACGAAGCTCGTTTGATGATTTGGACTCCACAACTCAACAATAAGGTTTATGTTGGTTCATTCTAACGATAAAAGTGCTAACTTGCAACTGCAGGTTCTACTAAAATCACCTTGAAGAATGGATCGAGTTGTCGAAGCCCTTCAAATTAAATATAGATTATTCTAATATAACTTGTAGAAATAGTGGAACTAGGTCAAATCCCCAGGGAAATAAGAAGATTAATTTCTCAAACCTAATTGATAAAACTAAAATAAAGGGGGTTTAAATTGGTGAATTGACTTAAACTAGATTAAACTAAGGATTAATAAAAGAAAAAAGTAATTTAAATTAATAAAAATATATCTTACCGAATATCCAATCCAATTGTGACTTTCCATCTAATTGTCATATGATCATCGACTTAAAAAGATAATTTTCGATTCAAGAACTTGGTCTGCTAGAAACGATGGTCTGACAAAGTATAAATTCTCCTAGTTTTATTGACTCAAACTTGACATCGAAATCGATTCTTATCGATTAATTAATTGAGTACAATAGCGTTCCATATTCATTGAAAGATAGCCTTAAAAATATTGAGATGACTAAATCAAAACTAATGAATTGAGATAGCTTCAATTTAATCAATCTTGTTTCTTTATTTCCCTAGAGTCTATTATGAAAGCTATGTAAAACGAAAAAGCCGCAATTACGACACATAAGCCAACTCTTCATTATTTTTATTT
Source organism: Telfairia occidentalis (assembly GCA_026257165.2). Taxonomy (NCBI): domain Eukaryota; kingdom Viridiplantae; phylum Streptophyta; class Magnoliopsida; order Cucurbitales; family Cucurbitaceae; genus Telfairia; species Telfairia occidentalis. The sequence goes on from JAOANK020128865.1 coordinate 7,028, forward strand.
CAATCATTTGTAATAACTAGGATCAGAAATTCATGGATAGCAATAGAAAGATCAAAATTAAATTAAGGCGTCAATTTAATTAATAATCATCATTCATAAAAGTTAAAAACAAAAAAAAATAAAGAATTCTTGAATTTAAAGAAAATTCGAGGAAGGCTCAAAGCCTCATAAAATTTACAATTGAAATTAGTTCACAATTGAATTAGAAATGAAAATTTAGCCACACATAAATCTGATAAAGAGGAAAAGATTCGCCTAGAAGAAATCACCATCTTCTTCCTTAGAAATCTTCAGCACAAAAAATATTCACTACTCTCCTCACCCTCTTTACACGTTAATTCCCCATATTTTAATAAGCCCACTAACAACCTAAAAATTCTCTAACCACCTAAAAAAATCTTGACTAAAGAATAAAGTTCCAAAAATAGGCGAAGTAATCCTGGCCCACCACAAATTTGAATCCAAAATTGGTTTCTAAAATATATGTTTTCTTTTTCAGCACAAAAATTCTTGAGGAATGATGTGGGTGCAGAGATGGACCACTCCGGACTTGTGAAGGAGGAAGAAGTGAGGAGTGGGTGACCTTGACCACACTTCGATGCTCAAGTCAGTAAGGTCGTCCTTAAAATAAGGTACTTCTCAGAAACAAGTGTCTGTACCTTTCACAATGAGCGACATCTATTTTTATAGCGAGTAGGGGAGTGAATCACAGAGGTGATTCCCCCTTAGTCTATCATCAGTTATTTCGGACGACAACTAAGTCTTAGGGGGGCGAGATTCTCTCTTGACTGTACTTCATTCGGCACCCGCAGCGGGTGGGGCATTATGGACTGTGCAGCCTTTCCTCCCACGCTGAGGCTTCCTTTGCCACTTTACCTCAGGTGAGGTCGAAGTCATCCAAGGTGGTACAGGCCACGAACACGTGGCTCCCATTGGACGCCACAAGTGTCTTGCAATATTCTCACTCCTAACATTGGCCCCTACTTTGCGGTTGTTCACTCCCTCAAGGGGGCCCACAAAGTAGTTTAGGAATACCTCGGGCTTCAATGCCTGAGGACGGACTCGATCGTCGGTCATCAGCACTACAGTTGTCATCATTTAAAACATAGGGCACTGTGCTCTTTCTATAAACGAAACGACTCTCCACCATCAGTTATCAGCCATTAAATCATTCGGCCATCTAATGGTGAAGCGGCGTCTCACGAGGCTATATAAGGAGGCTTGCAACCTTGACAGGTCTGCAAACTCAAAGATCTTAATCTGCACTCTCAGCTCTACTCTTGTTTAGGTCAGTTTTTCACTTTCTTTTTCTTTCTTCCTTCTACACTGCCTTTTTCTTTATCCTTAGGATGTCCGCTAAAATGAATAGGTTAGGATTCAGTTCCATGGAAGGTGAGGCTACGTCTCCCGAAGCCTCTACTTCAGGTCGGGGTGTAGATTCATCTTCTTCACTTCTACCTCAACCTCGACCTCAGCTCTCTCGATTATCCTTAGGTTCTTTGGACATTATTAGAAAGAGGTACCTAATCCTTGACAACATAAGAACTAGGTTGCCAATTTTTAGGGAGAAACTCGAGAGACGTCCTCCGGAGTGCATTACTTTTTACCCTAGATGTTCGAGAGGGGCATTAGCCTTCCTCTTTATCTCTTCGTGCAGGATTCTTAATCACGACTGGGTTGGCTCCTCCTCAGATCACCCTCAATGAATGGAGGACATTGTTAGGTTGTTACGGCTTTAAAAATGCCTTGACCAGACCAACCTTGAGGTTTGCCAGGCCTTAAGCGCCTTTTTTGTAAGGGTCCATCCCCAAGTTCCTGCCCACAATTTCATCTCCGCCCGTCCGAGCAAAAAATTGAGATACACGACCTCTCCTCCATTAAGAATTGGAATGACCACTGGTTTTATGTCTCATGGGAATGGCTTGCACTTAACGCTGACAGTGGTCCGATCTTCAAGGGTTGAGTTCGGGGTGCCTAATGAGTCTATTTCCTCTAGCTTTGCTGAGGCCACCCGTGGTAACTTCTGCTAACAATGAATATTTTGACTTTTCAGTTCTTTCTTCTCCTTCGAACCCCTTACTAAGGTCTTGCTCGAGGTACTAACGGCTGTTGAGAAGCTCTCAAGCAAAGTTCACCATAGCGACGTGCTGCTGTGCAAGAAGTTCCTCCTTGAATACAGCCTCTGTGTCCCTCATGTGCGAGGTGAGTTCAGTTTCTAGCGTGTTCTTTTTTTACCAAGTTATTATACTAATTTTCTGTGTTTCAGAAGAAATGCTCATTGAGCATTCTGAGTTCCTAGAAAGACTGCGCGCTAACGGCGTCAAGCAGTCCAACGGTGCTGGGCCTTCGATCTATCGGACAAGGGTCGAGCTTTCACCTCAGGGGCCCTTATAGATTCCACCATTGGTCACTTTACCACCTGATGTGTCTGCTTCTCCATAGTCGGCTAGTGCTAGGTAGAAGATCTACGTCATTCCTCATTCTCCAGCTAATGATTCTGTTTGGGTACCGAACAGACCCCCGATTCACTGACCAGATGATGAGGCGACGTCCCTCCATCCTCTTGTAGACATCTTATCTTCTAATTCTGAACCTCCCGTTATCCTGAAGCCAAGGCTCGATGAGACTTCATCGTCCCTCTTGTGGCAAACCGTCCTGATTCAGAGGTAGAAGAGGTCGTCAATGAGACCGTCCGTTTTGTGACGAGACATGCTTTAGGTCAAGTGGTTTCCAACTCGAAGCATGTTGACCGGATGTTCAGTCATGGTTGCTACGACATGGCCAGGGTTTGTGCCCCCCTTACCTTACATTTTCTTCCTTCTCTCATGATCCATAATTAACCAGTTGACTTCTTTGCGTAGGCTCTCGTAACTTTTTGCTAGATGGCCATGGTGATGAGCTCTGATTTGCTGGAGTGTACCAATCAAAGTATGATCGACCAAGCATGAATCCACAATTTCGAGGAGAAGAGGCTTGCAGCCGAGGAGGATGCTACTGAAATGCGAGCTGAGACCAACGTAAACTTGGGGAGGTCGAGTCCTTGAGAAGCAAGCTTGGCAATGCTCAAACATTGATCGTGGCCCTCTAATGGGAAGCCTTCCACGTCACCGTCATGATGTTGGATAATGTGGAGGCGATGTGGCAGGTCGTCTGGCGGCCATTGTTGACATGAAGAGACTGAAGGAGATTCATCTCCGCTAGTGGGACGAAACCCTCTCCATGCAAGAGTGGACAGCTGAGTTGGCTTGGAGGGAGGCAGTTGTTGCTGATCGTGCAACAGACATAGCCTCTTCATAGGACGAAAAGACAAGTCCTTTTTGTATCTGTCCCCCTCTTTCACATTAATAAAAGCTCATCTTTTTCCTTATGTCTTATCTCATACATCTCTGGCTCTTCTCACTTTGCTTTCATTAAGGCCGATGTGAACGCGTTCCATTTAAATGTCATTGGCTTAAAAATAACCATTAACTAGCAAGGAGTTCAATAATAATCTTACTGCCAAATCAAGTAATTGATTGTATCATTGCTCGTTGTATTGTATGTGTTAGGTAACATAGGGCCCCCCATTTGAGGGAAATATAGGTTATGACCGAGGTGGCATCTCAAATGTTTTCACTTCCATTCATAATGTGTTGCCCATTATAGAGAGTCACTACAATACATCGTTTCACTTATAATTACCCGTAGGTGCTCAACGTTCTACGGATGGAGAAGTGTTTTTCCATTTAAGTCAACCAGCTCATAAGTTCTTCGTTGCCGGAGAGCCTTCACCTCGTACGACCCTTCCCAAATAGGTTATAAGGCGTCGTGGTGTTGCAGGACACTTTTGAGGACAAGGTCACTAACCTTAAATTGGGGAGGTCAGACGGGAGCGTTGTAGAACCGTGCCATCCGATTTCGGTATTCAACATGTTGAAGTTCGGAGTTCCTATGCACTTCATTTAAGAAATCGAGGTGCAACTTCAAGACCTCGTCGTTTCGAGAGTCTAGATATTCTTGCGTGCGCTGGGATGGAAAACCTATCTCAACTGATACCACGACCTCTGCTTTGAATGCCAAGTAAAAAGGAGTTTCCCCTGTGGCAGTTTTGGTGGTCGTTTAGTAGGACCAAAGCACTACCGGTAACTCTTCGACCCAAGTGCCCTTCAGCTCTTCTAGTTGTGTATTGAGTCCTCGTTTGATGAACTTGTTTACCGCTTCAACCTACTGATTTTCTTGGGGGTGGGTCGGCGATGAGGTGAAGTGCTTGATATTAAGTTTGTCACAGAACTCTTTGAACCGCACATTATCAAACTATCGCCAATTATTGGAGATGATGGTGTAGGGTACTCTGAAATGGCACATGATGTCCTTCCATAAAATTCTATGATTTTTTGCTTAGTTATGGTCGCTAGGGCTTCGACCTTCCGCCTACTTGTTGATGTAGTCCACCGCGAACTTAGTATGGCCTTTATCGGTGGGTAAGGGGCTGATGAGGTTTATCCCCCATTGGGCAAAGAGCCAAGGGCTCTCAATTGGTGTCAAGAAGGTGGGAGATTGTCGAGGCACCGAGGTAACTTTTTGACATTGATCGCATCGTCGGGAAAACGTTCAAGTGTCGATCCACATTATGGGCCAACAATATCCTTACCTGATCAGCTTTGCAGCCATCGAACGGCCCTCGAAGTGGTTCCTACATATCCCCTTGTGTATTTCTCTCATTACATAGTTTGTCTCCTTAGGGTCAAGGCATCTTAGGAGGGGCAATGAGAATCCTTGTTTATAGAGTACCCTGTCTTTAAGGAGATATCGCGATGTCTTGCATTTGACCTTCCGAGCTTCAAGGTGATCTGAGGGTACCTCTCCTTGGAGATACTTGCAGATGGGCCATCTAGCATGGAGGGTGCTCCCGTGCAGACACGGCTTCCACCTCCTTAGTGGCAGGTTGGGGTAAGATTTCCGCAATCACTATTTGTGACAGTTTTGTTTCAAAAGTTTAGGCCAGTTTTGCCAATGCATCAGCGTTTGAGTTTTGTGACCAGAGTATATGCTCGATAGTGAACTAAAATCCTGCCAGGAGCTCGCACATTCTCTTCAAGTACCTCGCCATCCTCTCGTCTTTGGCTTATTATTCCTCCATGACTTGGTTCACAATGAGCTGGAGTCACTCAAGATGCAGAGCTTTTGAACTCCCATAACTCGAGCTATTTTAAGGACGACTGTCAAGGCTTCTTATTCGGCTTCGTAATTCGAGGCTTGAAACCTAAAGCGTAGAGCAAACTCGAATCTGGCTTCGTCGAGTGAGACCAATAGAATTCTTGCTCTGGACCCCTTTTCGTTTGACGACCCATCCAAGTATAAGGTCCAAGGTTCATCGGAAGCTTCCTGTGCTAGGAGGGTGGGGTAAGCTTGGCGATGAAATTTGCCACAGCTTGTTCTTTGATGGAGGCCTAGGGCTCAAAGCATATATCATATTCCCTGAGCTCAACGGCCTAGAAATACAAGTGGAGCCTTCGCATCGAGGTTACAAGTGAAGCCTTCGCATTATTTGATGCACCTAAAATATATGGGTGGAGCCTTCGCACCGAGGTTACAAGTGCAAGACCCAACTTCTCAAGCTCTGGATACTTGATCTCTTCACCGACTAGCATTTTGCTTGTATAATAGGCAGGCTTTTAAATTTTGTCATCTTCCTTGATTAGCGCAAAGCTGACTGCGATATCGAAGACGGCTAGGTAGAGCTGAAGTTGATCTCCCTTGACAGGTTTAACGAGGAGTGAGGTTAAGCCCATATATTCTTTCAATTGTGCCAGTGTCTAATCGCATTCCTTGGTCCACTCAAAGGGTCCCTTCTTTCTCATCACTTTGAAGTTGGGCAAACATTTATCGGTAGTTCTCGATAGAATTGATTCAACATGGTGATTCGCCTACTGAGGCCTTGTAGTTGTTTGAGGTTGCTTGGGGATTCAATGTCTAAGACTGCCCTTATTTTTTCAGGGTTCGCCTCTATACCTCGCTGGTGGACCATGAATCTCAAGAATTTTCCTGAGGCAACACCGAATGAGCACTTGGTAGGGTTCAGCTTCATCTAGTACTATCTCAGGATGTCAAACGCTTCTACCAGGTCGGCTTCACGCTTATCTGAGGTGATGCTCTTTTCCAGCATGTCGTCTATATAGACTCTCATATTACGCCTAATTTGTTCGGTGAACATCCTATTCACCATTCGCTGGTAGGCCCCATCATTCTTCAAGTCGAAAGGCATTAATTTGTAGTAGTATAGGCCCTAGTCAGTTATGAAGGGGTGTGCTCTTGATATGGCACGTACATCTTGCTCTGGTTGTACCCTAAGTAGGCGTCCATAAAAGTCAAAAGTTTGTGTTCGAGCATGGCGTCTACCAACTGGTCTATCCTCGACATGGAAAGTAGTCCTTGTGGCATGCTTTATTTAAATTCATGAAGTCTACACACATGCACCATTTCTCGTTGGCCTTCTTTACCAGCACAACATTGGACAACTATGCTTCTTTGATAAAGTCGGCGTCTTATAACTTTTTTACCTCGGTCTGTATTACCGAACTTCGTGCAGTATCGACTGGCCTCGATTTCTTCTTAACAGGCTAATGAGTTGGGTCTTTGTTGAGCCGGTGCACCATAATGCTAGGGTCAATCCCCAATATGTCTTCGTGTGACCACGCAAAGATGTGTGTGTTGCTTCAAAGGAAGACTATTAGATTCTTCCTCTATTGGGCTCCTAGCTTGGTGTCGATGTTGACTTGTTTATCTGAGTCTAGTAGGGGGACAAGCTCCAACTCTTCCACCGGGCTGGTCTACCTTTCGGCTTTGAGCTCAACGTTGCTGGCAAGCGATGTGGTAGCTACGATAGGCTCAATTGCGCAGGTTGGGCCAGCACATAGCACTCTTTGTGAAACACGCTGCTCTCCTTGAACCATTCCCACACCATCTAGGGTGGAAAACTTCATGACTTGGTAGTAGGTCGATAGAACGGTGGGGCGTGAGTTGTAAGGTATCCTAGGATAGCGTTGTAGGCCGACGTGCCATCCACCACCACGAATTTCAGCACCCTCGTGACCTATATCAGTCCCTCTTCGAGAGTGACTAGGAGTTTTTCATAACCCTCCAGGGTGACTGGTTCTCCAAAGAAACCAACCAGGGAAATAGGGCTCGGTTTCAGTTGACTTCGCTGCCAATCAAGCTTCGTGGAAGTAGAGTACGAGAAGATGTTGGTTGATGCATCTCCATCAATCAGGACATGAAAGACCTTAACTTGGTCAATTTCGGCCCTAATGACTAAAGCGTCGTTATGTAGGTTATGGCATCTTCTTGCGTCCTCGTCATTGAAGGTAAGGGAAGAGGTCGACTGCTGGTGTGGCGAGGCATACCTCATGCCTGGCTTTCCGTGGAAACGCCTTCCTTTTTTTTCCTGAATGGTCCCTTGTCATTTTTTTAATACAGTGTGGATTTTGGTAGGGCGAGCTCCTCTACGCGATTGGGACCTTTCCCGTTCTATGACAGTACGGGTATCAGCTGCTCACCGCTGAGCCACAAACTTCTTAAGGTACCCTAATTTGATGAGGGTTTTGATATGCTCTTTCAGCACGTAACAATTAGAGGTATCGTGGTCGTGATCCTTGTGGAATCGGCAATACTTCGATCTATCTCGTTTGTGCGATCTGGTCTTCATCTTTTCTAGAGGGAGAACATGTCAACTTCTTCTGCCACCGCATAAATCTCTGCATTGGGAACGGTGGTGGGAGTATATTTCTCGAACTTTGACCCCAAGCTTGAGCGTTTGTCTTCCTGCCTTTCTTCCCTCTGTTCGCTATTTCATACGTCGCGTGACGACGAGGGCGCAGAGTTAGTCAATTTCTCCTTCCCTTTGTGAGACGAGGTCAAGACGGATTGTTTGGTTTCTATCTTCTTTGAGATGAGCAATTCCTCAATGGTCATTAGGCTGCTGGCGTGCAAAAGTAACTTGATGAACATCTTTGGCTTATAAATGGTGATATATTGCAGCAACTCGTGAATGTTGCAATGATTATTTCGTCTGAACAATCGCTTACATGCAGTGCTTCTGGCTTAAATCGAGTGATGAATTATCTTAGCGTTTTGCCCTTTGTCTGATGTTGGGTCATTAAATGGATGAGAGGGCATCGGTCTTCACTGCTTCTAAGGAACTGGTCGACGAAAAGCTCAGCCAGCTCTTAGAAGATGGAGATCAACTCGGGCCCCAGGCCCGTGCTCCCCCCGTCAAGGACAGAAAACGCACAACACCTAATGGCTTCTGGAACTCTATGGAGTTTTATCTTGGCTCGGCATGTATCAACGTGTTCGATGGGGTCCATCATCCCATCGTAGGGTTTAATCATTGGGTCCTTGAACTTCTTCGGGATTTCCACATTCATTACCTCCGGAGTGAAGAGTTCTAGACCTGACTTAAGGATTTTCCTTGTTGTGGCCATTCTCAAAGTTGCGAATCCCTTCTGCAGATCTTTGAGTTCTTCATGCAGGTTGGTCTTAAACTCGACACGAATTTTCTCTAAGCCATCCTCCTAGTCTAGTTTACTCGATGCGTCGGTGTAGTGACTTCTACTGCAAGATGTGATGCGCTCCCGCCTCTTAGCCTCAAGCTTGTCCCGTAAGTTGGGCTGGAATCAGTTGAGCTGTGAGCGAACTCGCGAGTGGCTTCTCCACGAAGATAGGTTGCCCCAAGGCTCAGATCCCCCTCATCCATGATTAAAGGGAAGCTCAGTATGGTACTCGCTGCTCTGGATTTCATCTCGAGGCATGTACTGTCGTGCCGCGGCCTCCCAACCTGCATTGCTGAACCTGCACATTTTGGACGTGGTTAGTCAAGGCCTGCATTTGTGTCTGCATGGCCTGGATGACCTGTGCATGTCCTAAACTAGGGCTTGTAGGGCATCGATCTGTGCCATGGTCGACTGGCGTCCGCGGTCTCTCTTGTCTCTCCTAGTTGGCAGGGGCGAATTTGGCGGGACGATTGTAGTTATTTCATTGTCGGACTGCGACCAACGTCTATTAGTTTCAGAATTTTCGGAATCTGATCTCGCCATCTTAAAGTTGAATAGGCTTGATTGTCAGAATCCCCACAGATGGCACCAAATGTTTCAACACGAAAATTTCTGAGGAATGATGTGGGTTCAGAAATGTACCATTATGGACTAGCAAATGAGGAAGAGGTGAGGAGGGGGTGGCCTTGGGCACACTCCGACGCTTAAGTCAGTATGCTAGTAATTAGGATAAGGTATTTCTCAGAAATAAGTTTCCGTAACTTTTACAATGATCGGCGTCTGTTTTTATAGCGAGTGGGGGAGTGAATCACCAAGGTGATTCTCCCTTAGTCTCGACTGAGTCTTAGGGGCAAGATTCTCTCTTAACATTGCTTCATCTGGCACCTGCAACGTGTGCGGCGTTATGGACCATGCAACCCTTCCTCCCATGCTGGGGCTTCCTTTGCCACCTTACTTCAAGCGAGACCGAGGTCATCCAAGGTGGTATAGCTCATGAACACGTGGCTCCCCTCGGATGCTCCATGTGCCTTGCAATATTCTCACCCCCAACATTTTCCTTTCCGTAAAAAATCTACATCTCACAGATTGTGGGGTGTGGTCAAGCACTATCGAAAATAGCCTTCTGTAAAACTTTCAGTAACTAGGCGTGGTCACGTCTTGTTGTGAATGAGCTTCTACATAGACTTCCTTCAAGAGGGATGCTAAAAACAAGCCTTCAAGTTGAATTCCACCAAATTCTTGGAATTTCACCACCTAAATCAAATTAGTCGTAATTTCCACATTTAGCACAAAATCTATTTAAAACATAAATGAGTATATTTACAACCCATCAAGAATACAATAATAGAATCACTCAATAACCTCGTCGGTACTATCTCGTCACTCTGTGTTCTTGGTTAGCAAAACCAGTAAAGTATCTTTGAAAAGTTTACTCTAAAAAACCTAAAGAAAGCTACATATGTATTGTGATATATAACAGCTAGAGCAACTTGTTGCAAAATTGGGGTAGTGTCAAGACATCATAAGTAACATCAAGACGCTGCAAACTTTTGCGTGCCGCTTTAGCATCAATGTCTCGATGTTGTCTCCTCGACAGCTAGCTTTTACAACATGATAGCGTCGCTCTCTCCTAATGTCTCGACGCATCAACGAAGGCAACTCAAGTAAAACTCAACTAGTTAAGTTATCTTCAACTTAAAGGTCAAATGTTTGGGAAAAAAACAACCAAATTTTTAATGATACATCATAAACAATTCTTTAATTTATCTTTTTTGCAACCATGGTTGATTAATATAATTGATAATGATCATCTAGACATTAGTTGAAATAAATGATCATAGTGATCATTGATTGACGTGCATAGATTTGGTTAAGAAACTCTTTTTAAAAAAAAATTGAAAAGACGCTTTCGCTCTTATTTTATAGGTAGAAGTAAAATTTAATAAAGAAAACAAAGTTGGAGAAAGAATATCTCATCGTTGTGAAGGCAAAATCTAAAGAATTAGGCCCGGTTTGATAACCATTTTTGTTTTCAGTTTTTGGTTTTTCAGTTTTTGGTTTTTGGTTTTCTGTATTTTAAAAACAAAATCCATATATGTTTGATAACTGTTTTTTGTTTTCTCTTTCTAAAAAACAAAAAACCAAACTTGTTTTATAACTGTTTTTGGTTTTCTAATTTTTAAAAAGTTAGAGAGATATGTTAGAGAGAGAAAAATATGTGGAGACTTGGATAATAAACGTTTAAAGACATA
>JAOANK020128970.1:0-17809 GCA_026257165.2 Telfairia occidentalis
AAGTCCCTCTGCTAGCTCATATCATACCAAACTTTAGAACAGCATGGTGAAAGAATCTGAATCGTTCAAATTAAAATTAGGAAGTAAACATTAATTATATACGATATATTTAATTGTTTGATTGGAGAGTTAATAATATTTGAATATGATTTAAATATTAGATATATATGAATAAAGATTCATATTCAAGCAATCAGATTACGAAAAGTTGGGATTAGGGTAAAATATTAATTTAATATTTGATATTAAATTAATATATATCTATTTAGATTTGTTTAATAAATTAAAATTAATTACTTAAATTGATTTTAAATGAAAATTGTTTTTAATTAAAAAAAAATCACTTTAGTGGGTTTTCCATAATTTGAATTTTAAATTCAAATTCAAATGTGAATGGATTTATCGAATTTTAGTGTTAGTATAACTAAACACCTTTTGAGCATTCTTGTCAACTCATTGTGAAGCCACATATCCCACGTAATCCACTTCAATTAGGTTTCAAAATTTTGGCAATTTGATTTGCATGGGTTATTGTATATGTATAGACCTTTTGTTGAGATTAAAGAGGTTGGAAAATTAGTTAAATTGATGGTCAATTTGACTAAGAACACCAAGAACACCAAAGCTCTCCAAAACTTCCAATTGCCTCAAAATTAACCACAAATTTTGATTCCACCATCCGTTCTAAGGCCTGAGATTAGTAGAGAAGACTCTAGCGGTGGTCCACGAAACGTTCGTGATAAGAATCGACAAGGAATTTGGAGGAATTCGAACTACAAAGGTTGTATTTCTAAAACAACTTTTCCCCTTTTTTTATGCATGTTTAATCCTTAAAATTGATATAATTAGAGTGCAATCGATCCAATTCTTTTTCGCTGCATGCTCGTGTGTCTGTCACTAAGAACTGTGGCTGCTTACTGATGAATTGTTGGATTTGTGGCTAAATTTTTTTCAATTTGATTCGATGATGTGTTTGACTGTTCATCTGACAGTGTGCTCTAATGTAGAACTTTTGATTCTTGCATGCTGAGGACTATGAGTTTCTATGATTTGCTATGATACGTATATGGGTTGAAAAAGAGAGATTAGTATGCATACTTCTGATGTGAGTTATGTCTGAAATCCCACTTTGAATTCCTTATATTCTAAGTATGTCATCCCCCCGTTTAGAGTTCTAATAGCTTAGGATTTTGTTAATGAGGTTGAACTTACGATGTTTCAACATGGTATGGTTATTGGAAGGTGAGCTTCTAAGTTAAGTATCTTTTGCTCAAAAGAAAAGAAAATAAGAAAATAAAAAGTGTTGTGCTTAATAAAGAGTCTAAAGAGCTTGCTTCGCCTTGCCTATTGTGCCTAAAAGCACTGAAGGAGGGTAAGTATTGTCTTGGGATAGACGGGCTGCTCGTTGTTGAATACTCAATGCCTAGGAAGCAAGGGTAAGTCATAACATAGGTAGCACATCTTGATCCTCTTTTGGCAAATAAGAATGTTTTGCTCTCTTGCTCGTAGTTTGATGCCCAGTGCCGAGGAAGTGGGGGCAAGCCAGAATGAAGGTGATACAAACTTTCCATCTCGCAAAAGAAAAAGAAAAGAAAAGAAGAAAAGTGAATAAAAAGAAAAAGAAAAAGAGAAAAAAAAATAGAGAAAGAAAAAGCTCCCTTAAATTAGAATTACTCACTTTAGATTAACTTAGTTTTAGAATAGGGGCATCTTGGGAAAATTTTCATTAAATGCTCCCCAGGCTTGTAGGGACTCGAACGAGATGGACTTGCACACATACACACAAGGGAGGATAAGAATTGCCCTTCAATTTTCTTGCTGATAGAATGTGCTAGAACATCTCTCTTATTGTGCTCAGTATATGTGATTAAGCAATGAGTTAGGAGTCTTAATCATGCTAGCATTGAAGTTCTATTATTTTTTTTGTTCTAATTTTGCTCGGGACTAGAAAAACGCAAAGTTTGGGGTAGTTAATAGCACTCTAAAAACTGTTGTTTTAGTACCTAAATTATAGAGGTTTTGGATGATTTCATGTGTACTTTGATGCGTATATTGTTGAATTTGTAGGAACCAAGCAGTACAAGGCAAAAATATAGATCTGTGGCATTTCGGGTTGAAAAACGAGCCCAAGATGAGCAAAAGTGGCGAAGTAACGAAGAAGTGAGGCTCAAATTGGTGAAGACCCGAGAGACAGCGTTGAGATGCTATCATTGGGCGTCTCAACGCTCCAATCTATAGAAAAGCGCCTAATTGGATGACCAGCGTCTAGACGCTATTCAAGGGCATCTCAACGCTGTAGAACAAGCAGCACAGCCTCGCGCGTGCCCATGTGCACTGCCATGCCACTGCGCTCAACGAGCCCCACAGTGCCTGCCCATCCTCTACTCAACGCAGCGCGCAGCACGCGCCCCCTGTCGCACATTTGCAGCGTCTCGACGCTACCAAATTTTGACCATGCACCTAAAATGTGCCTTTTGGCTAATTTAATTCATGCTAGCGTCTCGGTGCTCTCGACGGATAAGTATAAAGGCATCTTGTCCTGTTTAGGGCTGGGGGACCTCGATTTTTGGTGGGATGTTCGAGAAATTTCGAGGGAGAGGATAGTGGGCTATTATTTTAGAAATTTTGGGAGGTTTTGGAGTGCTTATGATCGGGTTTCCACGCCTCGGGAAGCATGTCTACGACAGAAACGACGTAGATTTCATCCGAGAGTGCCCTCTTCCTTTTCCATCTATGTTTATGCACTGTTTTACTAGTTTTAATCTGGGTCATTTATGATGTATTTCAGTAGCTAAACACTTAGGTTTTAGGGTGTTGGTGTAATGAATTAATTTCACTGCATTCACTTGGCCATTGGATGTTTGTTTGCTATTTTTATTATCTTGCTCGAGAGAGAGGGTATTAAACTTTGACCAAGAAAATTAGACGTGAGTTTTTCTATGCACGAGAGTGATAGTAAGGTTTGTGAGGTCTAGGATAGGTTTCTTTTATGCCAATAAATTCTTGTTGCGAGAGATCGAATAGGGAGTTAATTACGAGAGTAGGTAGACCTCGAGAGGGGAAACCCAAGTCAATTAGCCTTAGACTTAGAGAAAGTGTAATAAATTGCATCCCATGACTTAATTAGTTGTCTAAGTATCTCATTCACCAAGCCAATACCCTGGAACCTCCCTTCCCTCGATTAGTTCACCATTGCCATTCATTCTTATAGCCATTTTAAATTTTAGCACCATTGTATGACCTTGTGACTCCTAAATAAAACATAAATAATTAATTGATAACTAAGAAAATTAAAAATCATGATTTTCTGAGGATGATACTTGGCGTCTTAGACCATTATTACTACAATTGACCCGTACACTTGCAGTGAAGCATTGTTAGGTGTAATCAAGATCACAAAGGACTCTTCTTAATTCTTTTCCACCTATGGAAACTAGAATAGTCAATGTGTCAGGGTACTTTTGAGGCGATCTTATTCTTCAGGATGACACTACACTCTTCAGTTAAGGATACCATTTCATATTCTCCTAGCCCTTTTTCTTTACGAGGATATATATCATTTAAGAACGTTACATAGGAAAGCATTTGTTCTAAGGCTTCTACCAAAGGAATGTTAATATGCAACTGCTTTAGAACATCCAAAATTTTTCTAAACTAATGATTTTGGGATATGCGCGAGAGTGATTCGCCAGCTATAGAGATAATGTAGTGTGTTGCACCTTACCGAAACTCAACTTCCTATAAATTGGCAGAGGCATTAAGTTAATTTAGGCACCTAAATCAAACAAATCATGATTTACAGAGAAGCTACCAATGGTGAAAGGAATAGTAAAATGTCCTGGATCCTTGAGTTTCTGAGGTAGTTTCCTCTACAATATCGCACTGCATTCCTTGATCAAATTCACCATTTCATACTACTCAAATTTCTTCTTTGTCGAGATTATGTCCCTAACATAATTTGACATAGGTTCAAGAGCATTAGTAAATAGAATGTTAATATGAAGTTTCTTGAAGATTTATAAAAATTTGGAAAACTGAGCATCCAACTTTTTCATTCTGAAATGTTGATGGTAGGGATGTTGTTAGGAATAACAAGGATAGTGTTAGAATACCTCCTTGAAAATGATGATGGAAGCACATCATCTATTTTTTCATCAACTTTGACCTCATTCTTCTTCTCACTAGCCTTCTCAACATTCTTATTTTCAGACTCGACTAGAGTCATACCACTCCTCAACATGTCAACATTGCATTGTTCCCTAGGACTGTAACATACCCTTTTGCACTTCAGTCAAAGTGCTAGACATCTGGCTAATTTGAACTTCGCTATTTTGTATAGCTTTCTCTAAGCTATTCACCTTGTTCTTTACGTTGTTGGTCTTATTTCTAGACTCAGTGATGAATGCTCCCAACAAGTCCTCAATGGATAATTTTCTCTCAGTTTTTTGCTGTGATGTCAAAGCAAAACCTATAGGGCCCTTCAAAACATTCTTGTTATCATAAAAAAAAAAAAATTGTGATTGCGCAAACCTAGATTCGAATGGGTGGGCAATTAATTTTATGTGCTGCGAACTAATTCTACATCACAGCTTCTTGGTATCCAAAATTTATGCTCACATATTTGGCTTGCTCCAGTTCAAGGTTCTCCCATTAGGATACTAGTGACAAGCCACCAAGGACACAATCAATTTTGCATTACCTTGCACCACAATATTATTCAAGGATTAGTCAATGAAGTCATTTCTGCCTTAAGGGACCTTACCTCACCGAGCTCATGAAGTCAAGGCACTTTAGCAATAGATATCTCGGCAGGCCAATGAAGTCATTTCTGCCTTAAGGGACCTTACCTTACCTCACCGAGCTCAAATCAGAATACTTCCCTGAATTCGATGTCTGTAGTCTTCCCTTTTTTTCCTCTGTCATTTTCTCGTTATCCTTCTTCTCTTTTTCTTTCTTCTCAGCAGTATTTTCTCCAGCTTTCATCTTGGGCTCCTTTTTCTCAGGCACATGTTTTTTCAGTTTTATTTAAGGTCCTACCACTTCTTAACATAATATCATTATAGTGCTCCCAAAGATTTACTACAATGGTACTAGCAAACTTACCTTTTTCCAAAATGCTAAGTGTAGTGGTGATTTGTCCAACTTTTTTATTATCCAAATTTTTCATGGCCTTCTCCTTTCTATCCATTCTACTCTCCAGGATCGTTGTTCCGTTCCTTGATCCTCATTACGTCCTTTATCGAAGATTTCTCAGCTAGCTATTGAGGTGATGATGTAGAAATTGAAGGGGCCTACAATACATTCTTAGTGCTAGCGTAAGAGAAATTCTCGTGATTAGGCAAACCTAGATGATAGTGATTTGGTAGTGGGTTTGGTTGGCCTCCATACTGGTTCCTATAAGACTAATTGATGTAATTTTGTTGTTCCATTTGTTGATTCTCCCAAGATGGGTAAGAGTTGCATTCTGCCATCGATGTAATTGATTGGCTCTTACCTGACATCACAAGGTTGTTCAAAGCATTTGTAAGTGTTGTCATTTGAGCTTTTAGAGAATTCACCTCGTCTAATCCATAAATCCCTGCAGCTCTTGGTGTGGACCTCTCTGATGGCCAATTGTAACTTGTCGTCGCCATATCCTCCAATAAAGCCTGGGCCACTTGAGGTGTCTTCGGAAAGATTGACCCTCCTACAGTTGCATCCACAGTTGACTTAGTAGTACTAGCTAACCCATTGTAGAAATATTTTGCCTAAAGTGAATCTGAATTGTCGTACTGTGGGCATTTTCGCAGCAGTTCTTTAAATTGTTCCCACCCTCACAGAGCTATCGTCATCGACTTTTCTGAAATTACTAATTTCATTTTTAAACTTCTGGGTCTTAGCAGGGAGAAAGAACTTATTGAGGAAAGCTTGGGCGAGCCCGTCCCAAGTCATGATGCTTTCACCTAGTAATCACTCTCTTTATCCTACAGAGAAAATGGAAAAAGTCGTAAGCGAATGGAATCATTCGGTACCCCATTTAACTTTACTGTACCACAAATTTCTCGAAACGATCTAATATGTTTATGTGGGTCCTCCACAGTCGAGCCTCTGAACGCGCAGTCCCTTACCATTTGTGTAAGGCCCGGCTTAAGTTCAAAATTTGCAGCATTAATCGATGCGCGCGCGATTCCTAGCTTAGCATTAGGAAGCTTATGCGAAAAATAATCACGAATCGCCTTTGGTTCACCTTCTTGCTCAACCATCGGTTCAGGTGCTACTCTCTATTCCCTAAGGTTTCTACTACAAGTACATTCAATCTCTAGGTCAAATGGAACAAGGTCAGTGCCTCGTGTAGATCACATATACCAAAAATTAACAAAAAAAGAGGAAAAATCAAACCCATAAAAATTAAATAATAAAATAAATTAAAATGAAAATACACCCTAAAGTAAAATCTACTCAAACTCCTTAATAATAAGAAAATTAAATATACCGATTCCCCTGCAATGGCGCCAAAAACTTGATTGAACCATGATGTTACCGCAAGTGTAGGAGGAAAATTATAATATAAAACGACCGTAACACCGAGTATCGTCCTCTGGAATCAGATTTTTAATTTCGTTAGTTATTAATTCTCTTCCAATAATATTTAGAGAACCAATTATCATGCAACAGGTCTAAGCTATAAAAAGAAATAAACAATAAATTGAGATGCGTTAACGGTGAAGAAATCAATGGAAATGAGGTTCTAGGGTATTCGTTTGGCTAACAAAACAATTAAATAATTAATTAACTTAAGGGATGCAATTAATTACCAAAACTCTAAGTGTAAGGTTGATTGACTCGGGTTTTCCCCTCTCGAGGTCCACCAACTCTCACAATTAACTCCTTACTCAATATCTCGCAATAAGAATTTAATAGTGGCATAAAAATAATCTATCACAGGCCTCGCAGATTTTCCTCTCACTTTCATACATAGAAATATAAACGTCTAAGTTCCATAGTCTAAATTTATTATCCTCTCTTTCAAGTAAGATAATAGAAACAACATACAAAACATTCAATGGCCAATCAAATGCAGTAATATAGTGCTGGACAATTAGATGAAACGGTAAACAAATTTGCATTCCACAAGAAAGACAAATAAATTTAAGAGTCATTACAACCAACACCCTAGAACTAAGAGATTTAGCTACTGTTATGCACCCTAAAAAGTCTAGAACATCTCCTAAAAATAGAATACATCAAATGCCTAAGAGAAGAGAGGGACCTCCCAAAAGAATCCATGCCTTTTGGCCATAGGCACGCTTTCTGAGTTGTAAAAACTCGATTTTGAGCACTCCAAAAATGTCCAAACGCTTCAGAACAATAGCCCTCATAGCTCTCTATTGAATTTCGTAAAAAATCGCACCTAAAATCGATCTCGCTTTTGACTTAGAAAATAAGTTTGCTTATATAGAAATCGTCGTAGGACCAAGACGATGTGCAATAGCGTTGAGACGCTATGCTTTATTTTTACGAAACTGCCACTGCGTTTTTTATGAAGAGGGAAGAAAATTTGAAGTAGCCTCTCGACACTACATCGAAAAATCCATATTCTCCCTTGCCAATTCATAGTAGCGTTGAGAGGCTACTATTCCAGCATCTCAGCGCTGAAGCCTTCTGTCTTCTGGTTACTGTTTGGACATCTCAATGCTTTCTTCTAACATTGAGACGCTGCCTCTCGGGTTTCTCCTTGATTCTCATCATTGACTTAACCACTTTTAGGGTTTTTGGCTCATTTTTCGCCCCGAATAATCTCAAAATCCTCATTTCCCCTCTAATGCTTGGTTCCCACAAAACTTCACGAATGAAAGCCTCAAATTACACTTATAAAATTCAAAATCACTGAATTAGAGACCCTAAAATAGCATTATTTGAGTGCTATCAAGCCCTGTACACTACAAAGTTTCAGTCAGTGCCTAGTGCGGTTTAGTGCGAGCTAAGGGGAGAAATTTATGCATATCTTTGTTTGTAGATGGCCCTTTAGTTATAGAGGGAATTCCAGGTACAATTCGTCTTAAGGCTCATCTCTTGGGTTCGCCAAGGGGGTAGTCTATCTAAACAATTCTCCAGTTGACCTTAAGAGGCCAAGGATTGATTGTGCATTGGGCTTGGGCTTTGGGTCGGTTTCTATCCCATAACATTGGCCTCACTTCGAAGCTAAGTTATCTTCCCTTAAGGGAAAGTCGGTGGACTAGGAACATTTGATTGGTAAAGGGGATGGGGTTGTAGGCACTAGCATACGTAAGGAGTTTTTTTACCTCTTTAATGCACGGGTAAGCATCACATGTGTTTGTGATGCTCGACGTATGTCTTTTTGCCTCGGAAAAATCTGCATCATCCCATTGCGCTCACATCTAATAACTCAAGGCTTGGGCTCTATCCTTAAAATAACAGAGGTTCGCTCGTGTGTCCTAAATTTCATGTACATAGCTTTTTGTTCCCTCAGACTTCCTCTCGTCCTCTCAAGTCTTTTTCTCCCTATTCCTTTCGTACTTTCGAGTTCCTCCCCAAAGTATAAGATGTACAAGGTAGGCTTCTACTTCTTGTAGGGTCGACGTCCCTTAAGTCTCCTCTAAGCATCTGGTTCAGAGACACTTGGAGTTGCTACGCAATAGGTATCATGTACCCTCAAGGGCCCTTATAAGGGTCCCCAACTCCCATTAAAGGATTGATTGGCCTACCTACAAATTGGTGTGGTTCTCTTCGCTGATGTTCGAGTTCGGGGTGCGACTTTTGCTTCCTTTGTTCCCCATCACTTTATGTCCCTCTCGCTAACCGCACTCTAGCTTACTTACCTCCAAAAAGATGAGGGGTTCTCTTATCCTTGTGGATTTTATATTTGGACTACAATAACAAGAACTTAATGATCGGTTTGCTCATTCACCAAATCTATAGCATGAAGATAGCTCCACGCTTGGGAGCTCAGCATTATTTCTTACCTTAAGATGTGAAGTTCTTGAATAGTTCTTCCTCTACCATGAAGTAGAGGGAGCACCAGTTCTTCGGTGGGGCCTGGTTGTTTCACAAGGAGCATGGTCCATCTTCTCATAGAGTCCCAATCGAGTTCAAGCTGCTAGGTTGTATTCTTTTTACTTTTTCTCTTTTCCTAAGCTCAGTTACTTCAATATATCCTCTGATTAATTTTCTTTTCTACTTATTCACCTCTTGTTGACAAACCTTCTCCACCGCCAATTGAGTGTACTGCTATTTTATAGTGCTTGAAGAAGAATTGGCCAAAGATGCTCTTGATGTTCAGGTGATAAGGAAGTATGGTGTCTGTTGCGTTGCAGGCTCCTTGCCAATCCTAACCACCTTCATCGACTTCATCCTCCTAAAGTTAGGGCTCTAGCTTCTTTTGTGTTTTATTCATGTTGTGCATTTTCTCGAACTGTTTTATCTTTGCAAGCATGGCCCACGCCTGCCATCTAGCCTTTTTTCGTCCATGCTTTGAAGCAAAGCATAAGTTGTCACTTGGGCAATGGTAGACGCTATTGAACGGGTCGATGAATAAGGCAGTGACCCTAGTCGTGTCGGGATTCTTATAGCTCTACCTGCCGCTCTAACGACTCCAAGCATTCTTCCAGCTATATCTTCTTTCTCTTTAAAGCTCATTTTGGTGACCAACGAAGTGGTTCATGCTCCATTAATTCGCCGCTGGAACAGAAGAGGGGTGGAAGCCTCAAATGAAGAGACGATCAAATTTTAGCATCTAGCCAGTTTGATGAAGCTGCTGTGGGAGAATTTCCTCACCTTGACGCTACCTATGACCTCGAAGTGTTGCCCTCGATGAGTTACATTCCTAGGGATGTCGATGAAGAAGTTCCCTAGGGAGAGGGGAACGAATCTTCTAAAGACCAGGAAAAGTCCCATTTACTACCCTCATTAGTATGGTTGGCCCGTACCACACAACAAGGACTTGGTCTTCTCAAAGCGATCTCATACGCGACTCTACCTCCTGATAACTTTCCAAAAGAGAGTTATATTAATCCCCAAATGAGAAAAATTTGCTATTTTTGTAATATTTAGACCAAAAAGGCATAGTTTTAAGCTTTGTTAACTTATCTACTGCCAAGCGAACAATTTGTACAACTTATGATTTGCTCGTATCTCTTTGGCTATTCAAATCTATGCAACAAACTACATAAGATTAACATTCATAGGAATGATGAGAAGGGGCGTCAAGCCACAACAATAAGATAAACAAAATGCGACAAGAAAGCGACAAACATAAATATTAATAGATGTTTAAATTGTACGGATGAAATTGACCACAACACTCGTATGAGAAGGAAAATACATGGGCTTTTGAGCCTTCTTACACGTGGTACTAAAGGAAGGGCTGATTTGATATTTCATTCTCTATATTTAAGGCAAGCAGGCGATGGGATAGAAAAATACTCAGTAAAGGAAAGAATTGTGTGTGTCTCTTTCTCTCTCTCGACAAAAGAAGATATTCCCAAAGGAAGGAATCAGCTGACTAGTACTTTTTATCTTTCTGTTGACAGACATAGAGATATTGGAATAGTGTGAGTAATGCAGCATTAGCAGAAGTAATCCTTCTCTACGAAGAAGCATTACACATTGTGTAGAAGTCGTAAAATCAAAAGGGGGTTGGTTCTAAAATTATTGAAGCTGAGTTTAGACATAAGCTTAGGTTCATTTATAAAAGCCTCGATAAAGTGTCCTTGACTGAGAATTCTGATTTACTATGACTATCATTTCAATTTCAGAACTTGCTATAAGATTGTATTGCTTTACTTGAGAAATGTTAATTAACCACCCCAAACTCCTTTTTATTGTTTAACAACCAATTTATCTTTTGTGCGTTTACATTCTTACAAACTGCTACCCACTCGAAAATATCGTCTTCTAACCTCCAGTTCTTTAAGACACGCATCTTGTAGGTTTGTTTCTACTTTATTGTGTTTGTGTTGTACTAAGCATAGAGATACTATATTCCCTATGGATTGATATCTTCGAATACTCCAGTATTACTTGGATGATTGCTTATACTTGAGCATGATTTGTCTCATTTAGCACGAGATTATTAATCTATTGGCATTATTGAAAATCCCTTTATTAGAGACAACACCTCCCAATAGGGATTATGGGTAATCCCATGGAAGTGCATATGAAACGACGTAGATATTGTGTGGGTAAGTTCTTACTTCAGTTCACAACCCTATTGTCGCTATCGTTCTTGCTTGTAACTTTGGGGGCTTAACACAAAGTTTCTTTTAGTTGGTTTTCTTCTATTTTTTCTAATCCACGATGATGATGAAAAGGGAGGTAGAGGGTCATTCTTATCTTGTCGACGATTTGAAGGGCAAGATAAGGGTGATGGAGGTGAAGCTTGAAATTGCAGAGATGTTGAACAACAACCATCAAGAAGAGGCGAGGAAGGCGGCGGTAGAGTTGTATTCCTAGCATGAGCTTCTAAAGGGAAAATTGCATCGGAGGTAGAGCAGGTCGAGCATCTATCATCCCATTATGAGATCGTAGAGCTCATGAAAGAATGTCCCCTGCTTGAAGAAAAAGTTGGAAATTTCTACAGCACAAGATGACATCGTTGCTGTGATGTCAGAAGTTTAAGATCTTCAGGCGAAGCTTGGCAACACAACCTATTTGATGAAGGTCTTTAAGGGCTTTAAAGACATTAGTAGCTTTGACAGATTAGCTGAGACCACGAGCATGAAGTTCTTCATGGACTGTTAAATGATGCACTCCAAGTGTTTGACCAGTTGCCTATATGAGAGTCCTTTGAATGCTCTTGGGACGTCTTCACTGCAGAGAAGGAAGTCGAGTTACATCAGTTTGATTGCCAAAGAAGTTAAAACCCATAGGGCCCTTGACACCATGACCATCTGTCAACTTTCTAGGACCACTGCCCCAAGCCCCATCAGTTCCACTCGTTGCCTTCTTTCTTTGATTTTTTTTTTTTTTTTATCCTTCCTTTGGCCTAATGGCCCTTGCTTGTAACCTTCTACATCTACTAATGAGAACATAAACAATTTTTTTTTTGTGCACTTCTTGTTTTAGCTCTAATTCGTTCTTTCCTACTCCTTAGGACTTTAGCTCATGGATGTCCTTAGAAGGACTTTAACCTTTTTGACCCGAGTTAGTAAATGTCGTCTATGACTTCTCAAAGCCAATTCATTGATCACTTGTTGAGTCCAATTCGGCTTCGAGTGAGAGCTTGATGAAGTCCTTTTGACTTTCCTTGATTAAGGCATAACTCGCTTATCGGGTTCACTATTACATCGGATGAAAGTTCGACGAAGTTGTTTGTGGCTTTCCTCGATTAAGGTATAGATCTCTTATCGAGTCCACTTTTCCTATGGGAATGAGTTCAATGAAGTTATTCGTGGCTTTACTTAATTAAGATATAACTCGCTTATCGAGCCCGTTCGACTACGGGTGAGAACTTGATGAAGTCGTTATATGTGAACTAGATCATGATTTACCTCTTCACAAGCTAGCGAACTTCAAGGTATCTACCTCATCTTGGGTCTATACCCCTTAATGTTTTGGACTTAGCTTTCTTCATGCTTATATTCTCTACTTCTTCCTATCTTTTAGTGGTAGCCTTCATTGGTTACATGACTATTAAAAGATGCGAAGATCATAACTGTTGGGTGGCGCGTCAACCAGTTGATGAGTGGATCTTGATCATAGAACCACACACCCTTTCTAATGGGGGTGTAATTCATGACACTCACCACGCATCATTCAAGTGAGATTTAGTTGGATATGGTTTCTTGCCTACTTGCACAAACTGAGGATCATCTCTTCGTTGCTCCCTCATGGACCATTAGATGGGACTCAATCGTACAATTAGGGAATCATGGAGTTTTCTATTTAAGGCACGGTGGTGAACTTCATCTTCTTCATTCTCACTTCTTTCACCATGTTTCTTGTTTTCCCAGACCTTCATTCCTTCGTCATGAGTTCACCTTACAATTGAACCAATCCTTTTGAAGACCTTTTCGATGTAGGTATTAGTGGGTTACTTCAACTCTTCTAACAATGCTTGGAGGATTAGGCGTTGATTGCAGTATTGCATAATTGCAAGTCTACAGTCAGTTTTAGTAAAGTGAAATTGAATATCGATTGTCGTCCTCGGGATTGGATTTCTAGTTTGATTAAGTACCATAGTTACTCAAGCCTCTAATGTGATCATGATAAGCCAACACGTCCTTTACTCTAAACAAGTCCTCAAGGTTGAAGATAGATGGTTCTAAGGCACACCACGAGGGAGAAGAAGAAAAACATTGCTCATGAAATTTTCTAATTTGGAGTTGGAAGCCAGTGCCTTGACGCCACAAACCAGCCCCTTGACGTCATGGACCATCACTGGGACGTCGTACGCCCAGCACTGGTGCCTGCCTACACATCGCACGCAAGGGTGCGTGCTAACACGCACACCCATATGCGCCAATCCCAACACACGCCCCTTGGCTAGCACCCCTACTCATGATTTCACCCAGCCCCACATGGACACGCCCAGCTAACCTCCTAGCAAACAGCGCCCATGCTCTTGTTAACCTCAAAATTGCCTGGCCGAGCGCCTCTGCCAACCTTACAAGCATGCCCATGCTGTCTGTGCGCACACCGCACCCCAACGCCCATTCCTCACGCCCGCACACACCTATCATCTACTTGCCCATGCCACTCGTACACACACCACACGCCCATGCCAGCACCCACGCCAGCGCGCGCTTGCCATTAGCACCAACCGCCCATGCTTACGTGCACGTTTGCCCAGCTCGCGGGCACGCAAACCCCCTTGGTCCCAGCAGACGCACGCCCCTACTACCAATGCTGCCGCCTATGTATTCATTTTCTCTAATTTATTTTTGCAATTTGCTTTAAATATTTTTAGTTAGATTTTATTATTTTCTAAGTTAGAAAAATAGATGAATATTATTTTTAAATGTTAAGGGATATTACTCTATAGGATTTTATTTCACGAATAATTTAGCAATAGAATTCCCTCCATAATTTTTATTCCTTTTGTTAACCTTTGGCTTCTATAAAATGCCAAAGGCCTTGTACGTTTGAGAGTGTTTTTGATGAATGAAATTTTTAAGTTCTTTTTATTAAAAGGGTTGTAAATTTGCATAAGCAATTGAACCCCCTTCCCCCTTTAAGCATTCTCTTGTGTATGGCTTAGAGATGCATGTAAAGAAGCATTCAAGCTTGGTTGGTCACCAAACTTGTGGCGTGTTTCTTCCTTGGAGTAAATAAGTTTGTGAATACTGCGAAACCATTCAAGTTGTCTTGCTCCCTGGCCTTGACCTTATCTTCAAAGGTAAACCGCTCCTAACCTTTCATTTGGGTTTGTTTTCACTAACTTAGGGTTTTAGTGACTTTGAGTGTTTAGGGATTCGCTTAACCAAGGAGTTCCTAGCATTGAGTTCCACTAAAGTTCTTGGTGAGAGCGCTTGGGTTGAACTTTGGTGCCTTCGTCGTGGAGACTTTTGTGGCAAACCGCTTCCAAGGATCTCTGCACACATCATTTGGTATCGGAGCTTTGACTCTAGGTCAGTTATATGTTTACTTTTCTGTCCATTATTCAAAAATACCTAAAATTTCATTCTTGAGTTCTAAGCCTTCCGTCGTGTTTACTAATCGATTTTCTTTCTTGTGTATTGATGTTAAACTTACTTTCAAGCATTTCATATTTGTTTATTACTTAGTCTCACAAGGTAAACTCATTCCAAGACGTTTTTATCTCTAAACCAAGCTATAAACCCTAGAGGAGAAGCTTTTCAATCGAACCTTAACCGTCGGGAGAAGCCTGCAGAATTCCAGAACCATATCCCAACTTCGACAACCTTTTTCTCCCTACTCCAAACATTGAAAATATTCAAATTAGAGACCAAATTAAATCTTATTTGATCAGCTTTCCAAACATACCTTTTTGGATTCATTCGGACTCTTGTAGAGAAAGTTATCACATTTTTAATGTACACTGCCCGATTGCATAAAACTACCGAACTTAGTCTGCGATAGCCCAATCTCGATCGACGATATCCCGATGCTCACGGAATCTAAAATAGTCAAATTGTGTAAAAAAATAAATGCTTTTTAGTTATCTTTCCAACCATATAGAGAATGTATGAATCCGAGTCTTGGAATGAAAGTTATCATCAAAAGAATAAGTGTTGTCTACCAAAAAAATTTCCATATTTGGGTTTATCAAAAAAGGAAATTACTAAGAAATATTTTGCCAATTTTTCAATCCTTTATTTGGTGTAAATAAATTTACTTTGGCATCATTACTTGCTGAATAAGTGTGCAAAATACTTTCCTAAAGAAGATTTGACCACCAATGGTCCAAAATTGAAATTTTATTTTTCCCTATTGTCGAAAACAAAAATTCCAGCAACACCACTTCTCTTTTCTGTTTGCAGTCACCATTATAGTCATCCAAAACAGATTGCATACCACCCCTTAACTGCTTACCCACAAATCTTTCATTTACTACTGATTTCACCCCAATCTCTTGCCCATACACCTCATGCCTATACCCCAAACTCACCTCACTTGTCTTGTCTTGTTCTTTCTGGGATTTTTCTGGATTAAAGAATAATGTACAGGAGCTAGATTACTTAGTTTTATGGTGTTGGGAATTTAAAGACTCGTTAAATTCGTTAATTATTTATTGAATGCATTTATTTTACTGTTTTATCCTTCAAATTCCAGCTTTATTGTTGTTACAATGAAATGGCCATTAATTGTTAAGTTATAGCTTTTATTATCTTGCTCGAGAGAGAGGGTGATAAATTGGGCCTTGGGTTTTGAACACGATTTCTTGTATGCACGAGAGTGATGAGAGAATTCGTGAGGTTGTAGATAAATAATTTGCATCCAATTGTTAGCTTAATTACAAGAAATTTAATTGGGGTAATTAATTGAGGGTGGTTGAGCTCGAGAGAGGAAACCTGAATTTATGAAATTCTAGACTTAGTTAAAAGTAAAGGATATGCATTCGGTTATTTAATTGACGGTTTAATTGGGTCGATATAAAAAACACCAACACCTTAAAACTACTTTTTCATTATTTTTCTTCACTCGTTAGAAGTCCCTTTAATTACTTTCTAATTCCTATTGTTGCATGAATTTCGAGTTCCCTAAATAAAATTGGGAAGAATTAGTCAATAACTTAGAGAATTAAACATCACGATTCCCTGTGGATGATGCTCGGTCTCTTAGGCCATTATTACTACGATCGAACCGTACTCGAGGCATTGACACTGCTCCCTTTGACCCAGAGATCAAACAAACTTACAGGAGGAAGCGAAGAGAGCAAAGAGAAGTACTCGAGCAAATGGCAGAGCAGGATGGAGAACCATAGACCATCAGGGATTATTTCAAGCATACGGTCCCTAATGCTCAGCCACGGATCGTGCACACCTTGATCAATGCGGCCAATTTTGAACTAAAGTTGGGATTTATCCAGATGGCTCGGGATTGTGCCTTCTGAGGCTCCCATGCAGATGACCCACATAAGCACATTCGTTCATTCATCGAAATCTGCAGCACTGTTCAACTGAACGAGGTATCTAATGGTTCTATTCGCTTACGCCGGTTTCCCTTTTCTTTGCTCCAAGGTGAAAGATTGGTTGGAGACCTTACCGAAAAATAGTATCTCTACGTTGGATGAGCTTGCCCAAGCCTTCTTGAATAAATTCTTTCCTTCAGCGAAGACCCAGCGATTAAGGAACGAGATCAGCAACTTCAGACAAGCTGATGATGAGCAGTTTGGATTTCAAGGATCCCATCAGAATCAGTTTGGAGGCCACCAAAACCCAATGCAGAATCACTACCACCCAGGTATGCGAAATCATTAAAATTTTTCTTATTCTAATAATAAGAATGTTTTGCAGGGACCTCCTTGCTATCCGTCATCATCCCAGCAGCAATCCGATGATCCATCTTTGAAAGAGATGCTGGGAACATTCATCAAGGAGGCCTGCAACATAACAACAAGCCTGGAAAGTAGGATGGACAACCAAGAGAAGGCCATGAAGAATCTAGAGGTCAAAGTTGGACAGATCGCAACTTCATTAAGCACGATGCAGAAAGGTGAGTTTTCTAGTACCACTGAAGTTAATCCTAGGGAACAGTGTAATGATACTATGTTGAGAACTGGCAGGACACTAGCTGAAAATGAGGAACATGAGCCTGCGGAGAAGAAGCCCAAGGAGAAGGCTGCAGAAGAAATTGCTGAGAAGAAAGTGAAAGAAAAGAAGGCAGAATAGAAGGTGGCTGAGGGAAAGACGGACACAGTACCATTATCGAGTTTAGTGGAGTATTCTAGTTCCCCTCCCATTGATTTGAGTAGAGTCCCTTACCCTCAGCATTTCATAAAAAAGGACATAAATGACCAATTCTCTTACTTCTTAGATATTTTTAAGAGATTGCATATTAACATTCCTTTTGCAGATGCCTTGAAGCAAATATCGAACTACATAAAGTTCATGAAGGAAGTGTTATCTAAGAAGAAGAGATTTGGGCAGTTTGAGAAGGCTGACCTGACAAAGCAGTGCAGTGCCATACTGCAAAAGAAGCTACCTAAAAAACTTAAGGACCTAGGGAGTTTTACTATCTCTTGTACTATCGGTAGCTTAGAGATTAATCATGCTTTGTGTGATATGGGTGCATCTATTAATCTCAAGCCTCTATCTATTTTTAGGAAATTGAACTTGGGGCACATACAGCCGACTACCATCCGACTTTAGTTAGCTAACCGATCGGTGACATATCCAAAAGGTATAAT
>JAOANK020129076.1:0-11650 GCA_026257165.2 Telfairia occidentalis
AAATTAATTTTATCCTCTAATCTATAATATAATCTTATGAATACGAGTTCTATTAAATGTGTTTATTTTCATATTTTTATTGTGAATCAATTGTGCAAAGTGACTAATTAAAAGACAAGTTTTCTTAAATATAAATTAAATTATCTCAAGAAAGTACCAAAGCAAAATCTTGGTGTTGGCTTCTTACAATAACTCAAACCAACCACCTTCCCTTCTATTTTAAATAAAAAGAATTATTTTTAAATCTTTAATAATATAATATTTTCAGTCTTTGCTAACCGATGTTTAATTTTAAATCTGGCACGTGTCAAAAGAATGAAGATCTAAGTATAGTTTTATCTAATTATTTAAAACATTTATAATATTTTTATAGTCTTGAACATCAAATCTCTACTAATTTTTTTTTTATTTTAATAAAAAATGGAAGAAAACTTATCATTTAATAAAAATAGTTTTCAGTATTTGTACTATCAAACAAATTTTTGAAGCGTGCACAAAATTTAAAATAAGGTTATATTGTCTATTTTTAATTCTTTAGTTTTCATTTTTTTTTTGTTTTTTTTGTTTAAGTTAAAAACACGTGGAATTGAGATTTGGATCCAAAAACTTTTAATCTGAAAGTATATATCTTATCAATTGAATTATACTCAATTTGACTGTTTTAATTTAGTTTCTATAATTTATTTAAACCTTCCAAATCATCCTTACTACTACAAGTCGTTACCAATGTGAGAATGTTATTATTCATGTGGTAGTGAACGAGTGTTTTTTATTTACTTAATTGGCTAATTGTATAAGGTATTCGTTTGAATTTTAAAACAACGTAAAATAAATGAATTTTTCGGTGAGTCAAAATCAAATTAGAAACTTTTTTTCTTATGGAGATAGAGGCTACTTTTTAGAAACTCAACTATATTGAACTATATGGATTAAATTAAAATTAGACCTGAATTGATGAAAATGGTAATTTAACTTATAAATAACTACAAAAGAAACTATCGTAAATCCAATATTAGAAGTATCTACTCATTTCATTGAAGTCAAAGATTCAAAATCCAAAATGCGAATTATAAGAGAAATTGCTTGACTACCAATATTTTAAATGTCGATGTCGATATTGATGAATATTTTTGAAAAATGTATAAAAATAAAAAAATTGTAAAAAATGTATAAATTAACCAATACTTATTTCATATTTTTAAATTACTTAATTTTTAGTATTATGTCTTGTGATATTTGGTTGATGTATATATATTTTTTATATTTCATAACTCATAGATATGATGCTGCCAAACCGAACATAAATCACTTGGCTAAGACATATCTCAACGATCAAAATATCGTAGATTTGAATCCTTTCACTCCATATGTTGTTGAACTAAAAAAAAAAAAAAAACATATGGGCTATTATAAAGATCTGATGCTGCAAGTCGAGCTAGCAAAATGAACGGCTGTGATTGCGCGGCGCAGAACCAGAGACCAAGTGGCCAATTACTACCACAAGTTGAAGTTGATAACGAAGGATGGATCTCACACGCGTGAAGCGTGTGACTTCACAGTATCCACTTTTTTCTTTTTTCTTTTTAACTATTCTTCTCTTTTATTTTATTTTTTGGGCGAAGGCCAGCAAATTGAATAGCTAATTTGTTAGTCATTAACCTATTATCCATTGTTATAAATCGAGCATAACTCAATTGGTTGAAGCATATTTATCCATTCAAAAAGTCATGAGTTTGAATTCATATCCCCACGTGTCGTTGAATTAAATATATATATATATATATATATATATATTATCCATTATTTTTTGGAGAATAATTCAACTGATTAAGACATATATTCCGACCAAAATGTTGTGGGATTGAATCTCCACCTTCACATGTTGTTGTTGGACTAAAAAAAACTACTACCCCTTATCTTTTTCTATAAAAAAAATTATTTAGGCAAGTCCATATTTAATTCATTTGTATGATTAGTAACACTATTAATTTTTTGAAAATAAAATAATATAAATAAGTATTCAAAATATATCCCAAAAGATAATGGTACAAATTCTTACCCTACATGTTACTGAACTAAAAAAAATGTTGAGTCCTAATACCCTAAATTGAACTGGAAAAGTACTACGTTGTGTTCAATAAATTGTTAAAGATAAGATTTTAGCAAAAAACAACATATTAGTGCTAGATTATTATTTTTAAAAAAATTTATGAGTTTTTGGCAAAGTCATAAACACTTAAGTTTATGTATTACTCAAACTTAATATTGTATAAATCTTTAGATGATAAAACTTGATTTTCTTTAAAATTATGAGTTTTTTCTTTAGGTTTTTATATTGCTTTTTGTTAATATAAAATTACAATAAATTGCAAAATGTTAATATGTCAAACTGAAAAAGAATTTGCAAGTATGACAAAATTTTAAAATTTGGTGCACATATGTTTGTACATTTTTATGTACTTTTATTTTTACCCCGTATATCATTGAGAAATGTCTATTAACGATGGCAAAAAAAGACCATCTTTATGTCAATAAGTGATAGACATTTTTTTTTAACTTAACAATATGCGGGAGTAGGGGATTTGAATTCATAACCTCTTAGTCCATTAGTTGAACTATGTCCGGTTTGACAAATGATAGACATCTATCGTCATAACTTCCCTAAACAACTAAAGCTATTTTTACGAGTATTAAATATATACATTTATCTAACATTGACATCTATAATTGATAGACAGTTAGAGATAAAGGTTGAGGTATATCAATAGGCCTTTCAAACTTTTTAAATATTTTTATTTGGGTAGGATTACAATTGTGGCACGATTATTATTAACTTGGACCATATTGATATATGCAAAATCACCCGAATATACAATTTATTAAGTCAAATTAGCAATAATAATAATAATAATAATAATAAATAGAGTGTATTTCTTGTAAAGTACGATAAAGTTTTGAAAGAAAATTGATATAAGGTGAAAAATTGTTTTCATATATACATTTTTTTAAAAAATTTACATAAAGTTCAAAAAAATATCCTATAAATATCCAGGTTCGCTATGTTGAGCCTTCTCTAACCTTATCACAAAAACTCGGAAGCCATGTCTGCCTCTGCGACTTCCCTCGCGCTCTCATCCCTAACCCCCAAAACCCTATCCCTTTCTAACCCTAGAATCAAACTCTTCTCTCTCAATCCATTTTCTATCCGTCTTCTTTCTAATCCCATTTCAATTTCTGCTTTCGTTGTTCGTTCTGATAGGGTTTCTCCGACTCCGGCCTTATCCTCTCGGTTCGTCAGAAATGTCGCCGTCTCGTCCGATTACGACCAGGTGGAAGACGTTCTCGGGGACGACGGAGACGAGTCTAGCTACGCTCCTGACCTCAAACTCTTCGTCGGAAATCTCCCTTTCAGCGTTGACAGTGCCCAGCTCGCCGGCTTGTTCGAAAGCGCCGGAGAAGTTGAAAGGGTTGAGGTACTTTTCCATTCCTTTTTTTTTCCCCTATAATGTGTTGAAGTTTTACTCTCAGTTGCTTTTGTCCATGAGAAGGGCTAGGGAAGTTAGAATTTCTGTCCATTTTAGTATCATGAGTTTCTCGATTCTCTGGAGACGCCCATTTGCCCTAATTTTCTAAATTGAGTGCTGTTTTGTTCAGGTCATTTACGACAAGACGACAGGACGAAGCAGGGGATTTGGTTTTGTCACGATGTCGAATCCTAATGATGTTGAAGCAGCTGCTCAACAATTTAATGGCTATGTAAGTGGCTATACTTCATCCACTTCATACTCTGCAATATTGCTTTTGGTTCTGCTTCATTTACCTCTTGGACATCAATTGCTGTCAGTGTAACCCGATAGACTAAGTAGTTATAATTTTTCTTTTCTATGAAACTAGTGCGCTTAAGATGGAAACATCACGTTTTGGGCGAACACATTTTATATTGTCGTTATAGAGAACCTATCTCAGTGATTTGCTCGATCTTATTTTGTGGGGCAAAACGCCTGTAGAGTTTATCTGCTTCCATGGTCTTTCTTGAGTCAGATTTTTAACGTTAAAAGTTTAGCAGTTTTTTTTGGTCATATACTGTTATCTTCCATATTCAATCAACAGATTTATTGTATTTGCTTCCAGTACATGATTCCTGGATATAACATCTTGCAGGAAATCGACGGTAGAGCATTGAGGGTAAATCATGGACCCCCTCCACCAAAAAGGGATGATTTCTCTTTCAAAGGTTCCAGAAACTCATCAAATTTTAATAACCCCTACCGTATTCATGTGGGTAACCTTGCTTGGAGTGTCGATGATCTTGCACTTGAGACCTTGTTTAGGGAACAAGGAAATGTTGTCGAAGCTAGAGTAGTTTATGACAGGGACAGCGGAAGATCGCGGGGCTTTGGCTTTGTAACTTATAGTTCGGCAGAGGAAGTTAGCAATGCCATTGAGTTCTTGAATGGAGTTGTAAGTTTACTCTTGCTCTTCGTTTCTATGCCTTTTTTCATTTGTTCTGCATTTGTTTATGATGGATCTTGATATGCTTTCTCATGTTCGATTGAAACATGGCCACTATAATATTGCTTACTGAATCAGGAAATCGATGCCATCTGCAACTGAGTGTTAAGAGCATGAATTCTGTTGTTCATATTGATCATGATTAAGGTTTTTTGTTTTTTGGTTCTCTTTTAACAAATCAGTCATCTGTTTTTGTTGTTGCATCTTCGTCCTCTATTTTTACTCAATCCATTCCCATACATCAATGACTCTAAATGCATTGGCTTCACTTGTTTCATTCATGGATTCTTTATTGGGTTATAAAGCTGAAGTTGATGTTCTTGTTGGTTCCCATTTGCTTTGCCTGAAGTGAAAAATTGTGGTGGGGAAAGTTTTAATCTCAGTTTGTCAGTTAATTCATTTTATTCAACAAAACTCATTTCATGCATCGAAATTGCGAGAGTTCGCCCCGGAGATATGGATCTCTTGCTTTCATTATCAAGAAGTGAATGATTCTGAATCAACCGTCTTTAGTAATCTGTGTAAATCGGCTCATTGCAGGACTTGAATGGAAGAGCCATCCGAGTAACACAAGCAGAAGCAAGGCAGCCAAGGCGCCAGTTTTGAGTATTAGAAGATTTTGTTTATGAAAAAGTAACTTGGTTTTCGGCTCTTATATTAACCTTATTTTTCTATATTTTGTTCTCTGATAGTAAATGGTGCCAAATGCTTTAGCTGAACGTTCTCCATGATCGCTGGTATTTGATAATTTTTTTTGCTACCAACAAAAGTTTCATTATCATTTTTGCATAAGGTCATTAACCATATCATAGTGACCTTCCTATTATTCTTTTCCAATTTTTGAGAAGTGTTTGATAATTGTTTTTGTTTCCCTACTCGTTTCCACTTTTATTGAAAACAAACAAAAAATATTATTTTATCATTTTTGGCTATTAAATATAACATAAAATTATTTTTTAATTTTCAAGTAAAATTTGAGAGAACAAGAAACTAGAAATGGTTTAAACCCTAACCCTAAACCCTTGAGAAGAAAAATGAGAAACGAGAATGTTGTCAAATATATTTGAATTTAAAACAATCATATTTTCTAACTGCCTCGGAAGATTAGAGGGAGTGGGTTACGAGTGTTATGTGTGATGTAAGGTCATCAATAGTTCTAAAGAGGAGAGTTATTTGGCTCATTATTCCAATATATTGATGAGACAAAGTTTCTCATGATTATGAATTTACTTTCAGATATTTTCTTTTATGAATAATTGTTTTGCAATTTACTTAAAAAAACGAGAAACTTGTGTTCAGTACCTACGAATTTGGTTATCAAATCAAAAGCTAGAATTCATATAATTTTTTTTTTTACAATAAGCTAAACACAAACTATATAAATTCAAATCCAATAAAATCACAATGATTTCCACTTCCCTTTGTTTATTTGAACCTTTCATTTTAAATCCTTTTTTCTCCTCTCCCTTTTGTTTGTTTGTCGTGAATTTTTCCCAACCAAACTATTTTGCAAACGAAGTAAGCGACAACTACTTGTGATTCCTATAAGATTGAATAGATAAATTATTAAATTACTTTTTTTTTCAGAAAAAAAAAAACCTAGAAGCCTGAGAAGCCTCACTAGCCTATTTTGAGGTGACAGCCCATTACAAAAATTTTCTCTTAGAAGTTGGTTTAATTTATTAGGGCAAATCAAAAAATTATATAAATGTCGGAGCCTGATGGGTTTTATTATTATTATCATTAACAAAGTATTTGTAATGGATAACAAATTTTTTTTTGCTATATTTACAAATATATCTAGTATGAACTATATCAATAGTATACGTAATACAAAGTTTATCAATAATATACTTAATACAAAGTTTATCAATAATAGTATACTTAGTCAAAAAGAAACCAAATAGAAAAAATAGAAAACTAAATTAGTTATCAACCAACTATATTTTTCAAAAACCAAAAATAAAAAATAAAATTCTAAATAGTTACCAAACGAGTCTTTAGAAAATGAGAAAAATAGTTGGAGGGAGAGCATGACAAATATTTCAAGGGAGAAACTTAGATAGAATGGTCAAATTTTAGTGCAAAAAAACATAGAAAGAGGAAAAGTTTTAAAGAAAAATTTTTGGGGCAATAAACAAAGGTAGGAGAATGATAGACAAATCTGTTGTGACAAAAATGAAAGATTGAACTCTGTTTAGTTAAAGAGAGAGAAGGGGTAAAAACTTTTAGAGAGTTAACAAAACAATATTTTTCAACAATATTTAATCACAAGCACATTCTAAAAATAAAAATTTACAAACTGAAGTCAAAGACAAGGACAAAATTTAATGAGAATAAAAAATGAAACTGTTAGAGATAGTGTTAGAAAGGGATGGGGGCAAATTTTTTTTAGAATAAAGTAAAATAAAAAAACAAGAAACTTTCAGAAAAATCACATAAGTTTTACAAAATGATTTTAAATTCATAAATAAATAAATAAATATAGAAATTCAGAAAGAGCTGGAAATAATTTCCAGGTGAAATGGGTAAATTTTAAGTGAGAAAAAAAGTTAAAAATCGAGAAATAAAAAATTTTGGAGAGAGAAAACGTTAAAAAGGTAAACAAAAGTTCCAAGAGAAAATTCCAAAAAAAAAAGAAGTTGCAAGTACAAAAAATTTAAATTTTTTCAAACTCTTAAATCATTTTAAATATTACTTCAAACTTTTTAACTTATATTTTCTTCCTAATTGCTCACTACAATCTTGCATAAACACACAATAATGAGAAGAAAAAATATTGACAATATAGTATAGCTACATAAACGCTTTGAAACTCTTAATTCCAAGATACAATAGATAACAAAAACAGTCAACATCTATAAGAAAGACGAAGACCGGAAGGAAATTGTAACAAAAACAATCAACATAACATACATAAAAAGTTTGGAACTCTCTATTGTAACTTAAAACAAATAAAAAATCCATAATGAAACACAAAAAATAAAAGGGGAGAACTTATAACGAAAACAATCAAACATAAACATGTAATATGCATATATAAAAGGTTTGAAATTATACACGGCAACTTACAACAAATAACAAAAAAATAATCAACATCTGTACGAAAGTAAAAAATGAGATGAGAAAATTATAACAAAGTAGTCAATATGATACATCATAAAAGTTTTGGAACTCCCCAATACAGCTGAAAATGAATAACAAAATAGTTAACACCTATGAGGATGCAAAATATGACACAAGATTTATAACAAAAACATTACATAAATAAAGGTTTTGATTCTTTCCCTTGCAACTTGAACGAATAACAACAAAATATAGTTAAAAAAAGTAACAAACAAGAGAAGGAAATTATAACAAAAACAATGATAATAATATACCATACATATAAGTTTTGAAACTCTACATTGCAACTTAGGACGAACAACAAAAAAACAAAATAGTTACCATCTATAACGAAGCAAAAAATGAGAGGGAGGAAAAATTATAACAAAAATAGTCCAACAATAATAGGTAATATGCATACATAAAAGTTTTGAAACTATGCATTACAACTTATAACGAATAACAAAAACAATTAACATTTAATGAAAGCAAAAACCAAGAGAAGAAAATTATAACAAAATTGTGAACATACATACCATCATAAAAGTTCTGAAACTCTCCATCGCAACTTAAAATGAATAACTAAATAGTTAACATCTATAACGATGCAAAAAATGAGAGAACTTATAACAAAAACATTACATACATAAAAGTTTTGAAACTCTCACTTGCAACTTAGGATGAATAACAACAAAATAATTAACATCTATAACGAAGTAGAAAATGAGGGAGAAACTTATAACAAAAAGGTCAAACCAAAATAGGTCATACGCATACATAAAATTTTTGAAACCATACAGGACAACTTATAACGAATAACAAAAACAATCAACATCTATATGAAAGTAGAAAACGAGAGAAGGAAATTATAATAAAATAGTCAACATACATAATGTCTTGAAACTCATCGTTGCAACTTAAAACAAATAACAAAACGGTTAACATCATATCCATGCAAAAATTGAAAGAGCGGGAACTTATAACAAGAACATTCCATGT
Organism: Telfairia occidentalis; assembly: GCA_026257165.2. Taxonomy (NCBI): domain Eukaryota; kingdom Viridiplantae; phylum Streptophyta; class Magnoliopsida; order Cucurbitales; family Cucurbitaceae; genus Telfairia; species Telfairia occidentalis. Next base: position 8,617 of record JAOANK020129076.1, read on the forward strand.
ATAAAGTTTTGAAACTCTCCCTTGCAACTTAGGACGAAGAACAACAAAATAGTTAACATCTATAACGAAGCAAAAAATGAGAGCGAGGGAACTTATGACAAAAATAGTCAACAAAAACATGTAATATGCAAACATAAAAGTTTTGAAACTCTAGATTGCAACTTAAAACAAATTATAAAATAGTCAACATCAATACACTATAAAATTTTTGGAACTTTATATTGGAACTTAATAACATCAGTCATCATAATATACACAACCAGTCAACAAATATAAGAGGAAGTAGCAAACGAAAGAAAGAAATTATAACAAAAATAGTTATCATAATATACATACATAAAAGCTTTGAAACTCTCAATTGCAACTTAAAACAAATACCAAAGAATACATTATATATCACATCTATAATGAACCGAAAATGAGAGGAAGTAGAATTTATAGCAAAAACAGTGGACATAAATAGGAAAAAACATACATAAAAGTTTCACAATTCTATATTATAACTTATAATGGATAACAAGAGCACTCAACAGTCAACACCAATAGGTAAATACGAGAGAGACGGAGAGAGAGAGTAAAACAAAAGAGGAATGGGGAGAAATAGAGATGCAAAAGGAGGAAGAGAGGAGGGATGATAGAGATGGAGAGAAAGAGGGAAGGTTGCGAAAGGTTGGGTGAAAGACATTAGAACGTCAACAAAAAAAAAAAAAGAATATTTATTTATATATCTATGACAAACCAAAAAATAAGAGAAAAAAACAGCCAACATAAACAGGTAAAATACTTGCATAAAAGTTTAAAAATTCTAAATTACAACTTACTACGAATAACAAGAACACTCAACATCACAATAGGTAAATACTTGCCTTTTACACCATAAAAGAGAGGGAAGGAGATAGAGCAAAAGAGAGGATGGGCAGAGTGAAACAGAGATGCAAAAGGAGGGAGAACTTATAACGAATAACAAGAACACTCAACATCAATAGGTAAATCTATCTTTTACACCATAAGAGAAGGAAGGAGAGAGAGCAAAAGAGAAGATGAATGGAGAGAGATGTGGAAGGAATGGGAGAGTTGGAGAGGAAGAGGGAAAGGTGAACGGTTGGGTGAAATATATTAGAACATCAAGAGGAAAAAAAAATATTTATATATATATCTATATTGAACCAGAAAATGAGAAAGAGTGAAACTTATAACAAAAACAATCACCAGAAATAGGTAAAATATACCTACATGAAAGTTTTAAAATTCTACATTTCAACTTATAACAAATAACAAGAACACTCAACATCAGTAGATACATGCATTTTACACACACCATAAAAAAGAGGAAAGGAGAGAGCAAAAGAGAGGAGGGATGAAGGAAAACAAAAATGTGAAAGGAGGGAGAAGAAGAGTGGGGTGAAAGGTATTAGAACATCAACAAGAGAAAAAAGAATATTCACATATATCATCTATAACGAACAAGAAAATGAGGAGTGGAACTTCTAACAAAAATAGTAGTCAACATAAACAGGTTAAAACATACGTTAAGGTTTTGAAAGAGCACACAACAACAATATGTAAGTAAATACATGCCTTTTACCCCATAAGAGAGAGGGAAGGAGAGAGAGCAAAAGAGAAGAGGGATAGAGTGAAATGAAGATGTGAAAGAAGAGAGGGGTGAAAGGTATTAGAACATCAACCAGGAAAAAAAAAATATTCATATATACCTATGAACTAAAAAATGAGGAGTGGAACTTATAACAAAAACAGTCAACATAAACAGGTAAAATACTTAAAATTAAAGTTTATAAATTCTATATTACAACTTATAACGAATAACAAGAATACTCAGCCATTGATAGGTAAATACCTACCTTTTACACCATAAGAGAGAAGAAAGAGCAAAAGAGAAGAGTGATGGAATGAAACAGAGATGCAAAAGAAGGAAAAACTTATAATGAATAACAAGAACAATCAAAACATCGGTAAGTAAATCTATCTTTTACCCCATAAAAGAGAGGGAAGGAGAGAGAGCAAAAGAAAAGAGGAATGGGTGAAACAGAGATAGGGAAAGAGAGGGAGAGAGAGGGAAGGATGAAAGGTTTTAGAACATCAACAAGGGAAAAAATAGAATATTTATAAATATAAATCTATCACGAACCAGAAAATAAGGAGTGAAACTTATAACAAAGACAGTCAACATAAACCGGTAAAATATACCTACATAAAGCTATTCACTACACAACAATTAACCATAGAAGCTAACCACTACAGAATCCTTCTAGTTCAACAAATACAATTAATAACAAATTTGTAATAAATACCCCAAGGCAGAGCTTCATCTACTCCATACATGTTTAAAATTTGGCCTACTGACCAACACTCATAATGAAGAGAAAGAAGAATATCAAAGGCATAATAATATGCATCTATAAAAGGTTTGGAACTGACCATGAGCCTTGGGATAAAACAGAAGATTAAGGGTTTGAACCGAATAGTTATACCTTCTTGTTCTTCACCAGCAGATACATTTCTGAGTTCATTCCGAACTTACCTACAGGACCACTAACGACGCAAGTTTATAGTATATAGCAAAATGTTTATATCCCATGAAATTCAGTGCCCAGGAAAACCTGTTTTATCTGCTAATAAAAATTGTAAACATTAACATAAACGTTAAATAAAGAATGAAGAAAAGGATATAGAAGGCAGTTCATTGCAATAGCAGAAACTCACCGTGTTGTCCTCCACTCAACATTGCACTTTCAACTGGTTCCACTGCATATACCTCCTAGATATTAACGACACTTAGCGAGTTTTTATTTCTAAGAACAATAATCAAACACTCTCGCGTCCTGACAAATTAATTAGAGAGCAACCCTGACTTGTGGGTTCTGCTCCTTGAGAAACTTCCCGGCCCAAACAAATCAACTACGACACGATAACCACAACCAACAACTAAAAATAATAACAAGCAAACTAAAAATAATAACCCTAACCAACTACTACACGATAACCACAACTAAAACAAACCCCAACTAAAGAAGCT
>JAOANK020129388.1:0-17799 GCA_026257165.2 Telfairia occidentalis
ATTACCGTTTTACCCCTGTAGCTACTTCTTTCTCCTTAAGTCCCACTGAATCCTCTAATGAACAACCTGTTTATGGTTCAATCATAAACAAATCCCTCTCAGGCCAATGAGAGGGAGGGGCCCCTTGTTCAACACCCGGATTGAGTACTTAAGGGAGCAATTTATCTACTTTCTCTGAGAGCGGAAATGAGTAAACTTTATCTTGTGTAGCTATGTTTCCAACTCTCTACTTGGACAAAGCCCCAAATTGGTAGGCCTATTGGGTTGGCGACATAAGCCACTTTCACCCATACAAATCAAAGGACTGCCCTCATAGACTCTGTCCATAACTCACTCAAGATTGAGATCGAATTATTTATGGTCATCTTATGAAATGTTAGTCTCTTCAGTTAACAGTGTTATAACGAGAGATTAATCACTTCGCGGTCCAGCCTTGGACAAACCCTTTGTACAGGATACCCCCACTCACATGTCTTCACATCAATGATTTGGATCAAATGATCTGTAACACTTACAACTCATGTAACAATTACAAAGTGGGCCGTATCCGCAGTGTTACCAGAATAGGCCACCCAACCTTATCCATATATTGCAGACTTTTTAGGTTATTACTTGAACAAGATCCACTTGTATGTCTACTACATACTATTCAAGTTACATTCAATAACCTAGGATCTTAGTTTATTGGATTGAGTTAAAAAGATTTAAATGTCAAATAAAATACTTCTTATTTTATTAAATAAATAAATTGTCATCTATATAAGTTACAAACTATGAGATCCCATGAGATTGAGGACACCAATCCCAACAGTATACATTTGTTAAACTAATCTCTAATTGTTGGAAGAGTTGTAGGAAAATTGACAGAAAAATGTAGTTGGTAAGATTGTGTCTATAGATTTTAGGAAGATTTATAGATATATATGTAGTTGGTAGGAAGATTGTAGAGAATTGATTTATGTTTTGGTTATTATTTTGTCGAGAATCTCTTTTGAAAATTGTTAATTGTATCTTATGGATGGAACAAATGGTTCCATTTATATTATGTGTGTCATATTATAAGTGTTATATGACTACGTTGCAAGTTGTTTGGCCTAATATTTGGCAAAGATTATGCCAAAATTTTTATAATTTGTTTTGGGTATTTATCAAAGGACTTTCCTTTATGTTTAGGTCATTCTTAGTTGAGAAAGAGAATATTGTGGGTTAGCTTGATGTAACAACCAATTTTTTTTATTTAAATTAATTCAAAAAACGATGACAGACACTTTTGGTGTCAAATAGAGTTTTAATGACGGGCAAATCCCGACACTAAAACTTGTCCATCATTGTATGATACAATAACAAATAGTTTTGGTGTTGGACAACTTTTTAATGTCGGGTCATGTCCGACATTAAAGATGATTGTCATTGTATATTATAATGACAGACACTTTGGGTGTCTGATGGAGTTTTAATGACGGGCAAAGCACGACATTAAAACCTATTTGTCATTGTATAATACAATGACAGACAGTTATGGTATCAGACAACTTTTTAATGTCGGTCATACCAGACATTAAAAACCGTCTATCATTGTAAGTTACAATGACACTTGTGTTCATGTCAAACACCCATCAGACATCGAAAGTCTTTAATGTCGGGCAAAGCTAAATTTGTACTAGTGTGTTTTCTTGTAATACGAAATCTCACGTACCTCTGTATTTGTTGTTTTAGAATAATGATCACACAATTTGCATCCATAGACATATCATTCCTAAACTGCTGAATATGCTAGTCATGCAAATCTATTTCAAATGCATCTTCTACGAATTCATCGAACAATTGCATTGCTAAGCGTTCCTTAACTTCTGTTAGATATCTCATGGCATTAAACACACTGACCTTTACCTCCTGGTCATGTACTCTCATCGTCAACTCTTCCTTTTGAACATCGATTAGTGTCTTACCTTTCGCTAGGAAGGGTTCTAAGATGATTGGTACTTGGTTGTTAGCTTCATAGTCCAAAATGATGAAATCGGCTTGCAATATGAATTTGTCCACCTGCATGAAAATATATTCAATCTTATCTTCAGAATATGTAATTGACCTGTCAACTAACTAAAGTGTTATAGTGTTAGGTCTAGCTTCTCCGACTCCTAATTTCTTGTAGATGAATAATGACACGAGGTTTATGTTGGCTCCAAGATCGCACAAGGCTCTTCCCAATTCTTTTTCTCCAATCAAAACAGGATCCTTAACCTTTGGAGGTAGCCTATTTTTAAAGATAGCACTACACTCTTTCGTTAAAGCAACTGTCTTATACTCTCGTCACCTCTTCTTCTTGGTCATAATGTCTTTAAAGAATTTAACATAATTTGACATCTTCTCCAAACCTTCTACTAATGGTATGTTTATATGAAGTTTTAGAGCCTTTAAAAGTCTCTTAACTTAGACCTCTTGAGGTTTCTGCTTAAATCTTTGTGGATAGAGAGGTGGTGGAGGTTTGAACTGAATAACAAGAGTAGAGTTATGAGATTCTATAGGTTTTGTTTTAGGAACTTCCTCTAATTCCTCTCTTTCTCCTACTATTTCATCAATTCTAACTTCATTGCTCACACTCTTTGACTAATCAGTAGAATTCTAATTTACACTCTTTTGCTTGCTCAAAAAACTTGATTTAGTCAAGGGTTTTCCACTCTTGAGTTCAACTGCTTCTACTTGCTCTTTGCCTTCCAGTCTAGGGTTTGGATTATCAGAATGGAGTTGTCCTTGACGTCGAGTTTTCAACTCACTTGCCAATTGTCCAATCTAAATTTTCAAATTTCTCAACGAAGCTTGTTGACTCTGGATAATAGCATTGTTCTTAGACATATATATTTTCATAAGGTTCTCTAACGAATTTCTTGAATTTTACTGGAGCAACTACTTATTCTGCTGTGGCACAAATTGCTGATTTTGTTGCCCAAATCCAGTGGATAATTTTCCTTTTGCTGTACTGAAGGGTCATGCTGATTTTCTCTTTGACTCTAAGAGAAATTGAGATGATTTCTCTACCTAGGATTATAGGTGTTAGAATCAAGGTTGTTTCTACTTATGTAACAAGTTCAAGCAGGATTACTAATATAAAACTCATAAGTATGCCCTTCTCCACAGAAAATACATGACTCCAGCATCATTGCTGAAGATATCATCTTACCACTTTTTGTGGACATCGTTATTGTTACTTGATTGATAGTCGCATTACGTGGTGTAGAATTTCCTAATGGTAAGGTTTTAATCATGTTTGTCCAAGAGGCTATATCTGCCCTAATAAATGTAAATGCATCTACTTCTGTTCCTTCTTGACGTCTTCTACCAAGATTTATTCTTACATCATACCATTGACAACTATTTGTAGATATCCTTTCTAAAATCTTATATGCTTTATTGTAAGTTCTTGTCAATAATGCATCGTTTGTTGAAGCATCCACCATGCTCTGCATAGCTGAATTTAAACCAATATAAAATGTTCTCAAGTTGAACGCAGTAAGGCAAACCATGATGAAGACATGAGCCTTAACTCACTCAAACTAATATATACATCATGTTTCTTTTCTGAACAACAAAATCAAAGCTCAATTAAAACGAAATAAAATCAAAAGCAAAGTCAAAACCAACAACTAAATTGATCAACAAGTATCTATAACAAGGTCATGAAAATTACAATAAAATCTATAGCTTCAAATTTATCCATAAAACTTATTTTTTTGTTCCTTCTAAAACAATAGGTGAACTCGTTACTTTCCAATGTCAGAAACCTCATTAAAAATTATCCTTAAACCAACCATATTCCATAAAAGATGGCATCATTTTCACCTGAGTAATCTTAAGAACATTTTTTTCGAATACTAAATAACAGAAAACAAAAGCATTTACCATAACAATTGTGATCTTTAAAAATTTTATACTTTTCTCAACTTTATGATTTTCTAATATGTAAGAGCAAGTATATTTTCTCAAAATTGTGTATTCCTTCTACTTGTAAAGGGATTAGATTAAATGAACTACAATTAATTAATAATGTAATACACAATCTAGTATCCAAACAATTAATCTTGCATGTCACAATTCAACCACAAATTCAACCACAACAAGCTCTTACATATAATTTTAGGTTTAATTGATAAAATTAAACAAAAAATGTACCTTTGTGTGGCTAACAACAGCGACAAATAGAGGTGGAGGCAGCGATATAGGGGCTGGGCGACAGTCAGTAGGGAGCTAACGGTAGTGGACCAATAAGGGGCGGCAACAACGACACCAGATGATTGGCAGCGTGGTGGAGGGAGGCGAATCGACAGAAAGAGAGAGAGAAGGGACATGAAGGCGGAGGGGAGGATTTGTACAAAGAGAGATAACAGAAAGAAAGGTGACGGTGGGCTGCAACGAATGATTTAAATATCCAGTGATATGTCAATATATCTGTCGATATATCCATAAATTGGAGGGTTCGATATCGATATTAAAAATAATCAATATTTCTAATATCCGAATAAATATCTATCGAACGTAAAAAAATAACATCATTAAGTAATAAATATGAATATAAATATTAATAATAAGAACTATTACTTATTTTGGGGTGAAAGTAACTTAGTATCATTTGACGTAATTTTTATAGATTTTTTAGTTTATCGAAATATCCGTAGATATCAATTTTTCATCGATATATGCATAAATATATCTGTAAAATTGAAATGCAGATATCGATATTTTAATCGTTGGCTGCAGCGGTCGATGGAGAAGGATTGTTGAGTGATGGCTAGAGGAAGGGGGAGAGAGCGTGGTGGAGAAAATCGCATAGGAGAGAGAGGGAGTTTGAGTGAAGAAGAACGGGAAAAAGAAAAGTTATCGTGAAATTAGGGCTCAGAACTGCCAACATATATAACAATTTTGTCGGCCTATATAAAATGGATGTTTTATTTGTGTAATTTTGGAATTTAATCCCAACGAACTAAAAAATCATCGATATATTAAGCCATATAGCGACGACACGTACATTTCATCGACATAAATTAAATAATCACGATGTTTTACTTCGTTAGTATTACCCTACTTGATTCCGATGGTTACTTTGTCGGCATCTACTATATAATCGTCGGCATAAGTTTTGCTCCAAATGGGGAAACTTGCACGCTTCAATAAATGGCGAGTAAAGCAGATCCGTTGGGATAAAGTGCATATGGTGACAAAAACTTCAAGTTGTAGGCATAGTTGGTTAATACCAACAAAAAACCGTTTCATCGACAATATCTTCGTCAACAAAGCTCGAAATTGTTGTAGTGACTTTCTAAGGAGTTCTTTATATCTTTTCCAAGCATCACTAAAAGGTTCATCTATGTACTGCATAAAGGATACAATTTTAGCTATAACATTCCTAGTGGGTGGAAAATACTTGGTTAGAAATCTCTATGCTAAATCATTTCAAGTTCTGATGGAACTTGGAGCAAAGGTAGTTAACCATGCTTTTGCTCTATCTCACAAGAAATAAAGAAATAAAGATAATCTCAGAGAATCCTTAGAAAATCCTTGGATAACAAACGAATCACTCACTCTCAGAAAATTCTTCAAGTGCAAGTGAGGATCCTCTGCAGGTAATCCATGAAATTGACCTACTACTTGCAACATTTGAAACATAACATGTTTCATCTCCTCGATATTTGGTTCAACTATCCCCTAATTTAACTCATTGAACATGAGGACTACATAGTCTCTAATGGCTTTTTCCTTGTCATTTGTTAAATGAACATGGTTTTCAACTTGATCTACTGATCCAATTTGTTGTTGCATTGCTACTTTAGGTACTTGAACTCCTCCTCTGATTGGTTTTCGGTTTAACTACTCTACTAGACCTCCTAGAGGTAAAGGTTGCTGATGATCCATCAAATTTGCTGGATTTCTTAGCTCCATTTTCCTTCTCCAAAAAGTCCCTTCGATTTTTGGACCAAACTCAACTTCCAAACCAAAATTATCGCTCATATACCAGTTGCTGCAATCACACAAAAATTGAATCAGTGTAAATAAAGCTTCAATTCACCAAAAGAAATCAATTTTAAATAAGTTAGAATTCAAATTAATTCCCGACAATGGTGTCAAGACTTGTTGCTCGATTTAGATTGAAGTCAAAATATTCAATGATAACTACACTAAGGGTGTGCAACTGTACACAGTCAGCAAAAAGTGATAAGTATTTAAATCGTCTCCACAAGGATTAGTGGTAGATTCTAACCTATTCTAACTCAATCTTCAAGTGAATTCAACGAGTAGCCAAAGTAAATGATTAATGATTATTGTAATAAATGCTAAACTAAATTAAAAGATAGAATAAAAGGAATGCTTCTGAAGTTGTAATGGTGCAAAAGATTATGCTTGGATTAAGGTATAATGTCATTTTCCTTGAAACAAAAGAATTGCAGAATCAAATTACACAACAATAGTCTCAGAATCCTCCAAGATTTTCCAAATATCTTAGATTAATTCCCAATAACTTATATGAATTTAAACTGTTGTTTTCGTGCATTAGGTGAGTGATTATTCCTAACCTCCTCACCTAGCCAATCGCTAACCTAATCTAGAGGCTAATGTGTTTTGAAAGCAACCTACTCCTCTTATTTTCTCTCAAAACAGAGAGAAGAAATACATGCATGTTGGCTAGACAGATAGAAATATTAAACCATTAAGAACACCTTGAAAACAATTTAATTCAACAAACTTTACTTCAGTTCTAAATCAATTCAATAAGATCACCCTTAATCCTTAGTGAAGGGTGATTAGTTCATGGTACAATAACGAAAAGACAGCAAACAAGTAAATGAAAATAGTAAATGAATTGAAATCAAAAGAACTCTAAGGGAACTGCAGATTTCTGTGGCTCCAAGAAAGAAGTCGCAAGAATCGTCTCTTCTATATGAGAATTAAATAAACTTTGAAATTGGTAGTAAAGCTTTCTAAAAAATACCTAGAAAAATCAATTAAGGAATGAGTCTAAGTCTAAAACAACCACCCTCTTCTTTTGCAGCAGTCTATTCTATTTAAAGCTCTTTTGTTGTGATTAGAAGACTCATTAGTCAAATCGTTCGCGTGTCATGCATCCAATGACTGATTAAATTCTTAAAGAAAGATTCGTTTCCGTATTTTAAATTTGTGTTATTCTCGCGCGGCTTCTCTGTGCCCATTTTGCTCTAATATTGCTCTATCAATACTTTTGTTATATTAATGCTTTCTTATTTATCTATTGATAAAATATCTAGAATCAGTAGTAATTAAGTATAAATTTCTCCAATTCTATTCAAATGCTGCCATAAATAGAATAATTTAACAATATGAAAGTTCTCAAAAGTCCTAGATGCAAAACAAAGATAATTCAAGCAATTAACTCATGGATCAAATACTATTACTTAAATAAAGAGATGAATTCTAGCCTAAAAAACTCCGTTGGAGAGTTATCAGCTATCTCTTGAAAAAGGCGCGAAGCATCAGGAAATTGAATGTGAGGGGATGCATACTAGCGCAAAGATAAATTTAAAAATTATCCAAACTATGCCTAGATCAATTGTTCCCTTCTCTGGAAAAGCCGATTAGCCAAGGATCAACCTCAGCTCACAAAGCCAATGTGGGTCGCTCGCCTTAGGGGAACTTAGGAGTGGAGGATCGATCTCAGCCCATTACATGCAACCCGTCACCCAACAAAGAGATAAAAAGATGTAATCGAAACCAACTCATTCTCATTATGCAAACAAAGAGGGGAAGTTGGGCGTTTTGGCCAACGACTCCAATTACAAAAAAAGAAGTAAGGGGAAGAGAGAAAATGTCAATATCTATTTCGAGGAATGTAAGCCTCACGAATCAACCAAAAGAAAAGATGGGTGGAACCAATGGGAGATGCAGCCTTGACTGAGCAAAGCTGGAGGAGGATCAAGATTATCTCCTTCACCCTTCTTCTCGAAAGACGTCGGCTTCCAATCTGCCTTATAAACAGCTACGATGGCAATCTTGTCTATGCCACGCTCCATATGATCAAGTGCGAAGTTTAGCCCTTTGGTGGCAAAGATCTTCATCTCTGCCACCATGTTAGGAAGCTAGGTGAAGATCCTTGATAAACTCTGGATCATTTATCTTGAGCTAGGTACTTGTAGTTCTCTACTCTACCGAGTTGACGCGAGCCTCCGCTAGCAAAATTTGATGCTCGACAGATGACACTCATTCCTCAGCCTCATGTAGCTTACTTCGAATCACCTCATGGGTGATGACCTTGAAATTCAGGTCATCGTTCTTGATAGAAGCCTAGTGTTGAGTCGAGCCCACTCGTGAAGATCCATATTCATTATGAAGGACCCGAAGAGCGCATCGCATAGAACCTGCGAAAAGAAAGGTCTTTGAGCGAGTTTTAAGAGAGAAAAGTAAAGGAAAATGGAGAGTAATCAACCTTTTCCGACCCTATCAGATGATGTGACATGCCCACTTATAAGGTTGCCTCACGCTCTCAGCCAGCCACTCGGTGACCCAGTCCGTCTGCAAAGCGAAGACCACACACTTAAAAGAATACTTCAATCAAGCATGAGGTATGAAGAGGGTGGGGTACTTGAGACGGGAGAGAGATGCATCTAGAATTTTCATAGTTTGAAATCAGTGTACCTAGCTATCTTCAATAACTTCTAGATTGCCTTAATGATCGCCTGAGATTTTGAGGTCAACTGAGGAACTCACCCAAGTGTAGTTGCACAAGTGGAACAAAAGATTAGGACTAGTGTAAGTATAAATGCGACCAAGTCAGGGATTAAAATCTCATCAAGTTTCCTGAACTCAACCAAAATGACTCAGGTGGGACAACTATCATTGTTGAGAGCCAACACTCGCTGGATGTGTCAAACCACCTCTCCTTCCCCTTCTTCATTAATGAGGGTGTTTAACAAGCCAACCTATGTTTGTGCACTCAGACAAGTAGAAGTGGTCATCCGAGTGGAGATGGGATTTGAGGTAGTAGAAAGCCATTAGTTGAGGTAAGCTCAACCTCATCCTACCTTACATTGCGCAAAGAATGAAGCTGCCTAGAAGAGCTCCCATCCACTTAGGGAAAGTTGTGCTAGAGCAATGTTGACTTCAGCGAGGAACAACTGCGCAAATGGGTGCAACGACAGTAACACTCCCCTTTCAAACAATTGTGGGTAAAAACCGACGTGACAGAAGAGAGTTCTCCAATTGCTCCCTCTCTTCAGGAAGCCTCAAATGAACGTTGGTAGAAACGTCATATCTATGCTAAATATACGCCAAGGAGCCGTTGGAACAATCTAAAGGACAACCACCCCTCGCCACTTCTGCTGCTCCACAGTCACGGCCAGAAGTAGAAGTACCCTAACACTCCTCTACTGACATTTAAAATAAAAACGAGAAGGAGCGTTTAGGGGAGCTAACTTAGAAAATGACAAGGAGACCAGAGCACCTGAACCTCAGCTCGATGGAAAGAGTTAAGAAGCAAGCGGTGAAGGAGGAGATATTTATAACATTCTAAATCCACGCTGAACCATTGGACATTGGGCGAAATCAACGGTAAAGGTATGCTGCCAGGGGTAACACATCGAAGAGTAGTGCGCACTGCCACCTCATCCAATAACGCACCATTTTGGTGCCAGTATCATCATTTTTATCAAAATCGTGACCTCATAACCAACAATAGTGTGGGTAAACACACCCCATTAACTTTACTTCATAGCCTCAAGCAAAAAGTTCGAAGCTCAACGAAATGGGGGCTAATATTATAGGAGGAAATAGAAAATGACACATGGTTGTATCATGAGGCGCCATGCACTTACCTGTGGTGAACGCTATCTTAAACACCTGGTACATTGGATGTGGCAGAGGTGAAGACACGACGACCATGGAGGCCACCTCAGCACAGACCATGAATTACCATAGAGGCAACGCCATGTCCGTCAATCCTACCAGATGAGATGCGCTCAAGAATGCAACTCTGTCTGGAATCCTCCCACCCACTGTAATCCACACTGGATAATCACAACCACCTCTAGCTATGCTTTTATACTCCCTAAAAATGGCTCAAGATGCGAGAATAATGTATGCGTGAACACGCTCAAAAAATTGATTATTATCAATTACTAACTTGAGCGTCAGAGTGTGATTGGTAAAGCCCCACACAAAAGCTATTCTTTCTTCTTTCACTTCCTAAAGTCTACCCTATTGTTCACGTCATCCTCACGAAGTTTCTTGCTGAAACATACAATACATAGCTCCCTTAATTACCTTAAATGAAATATAAAGAAGATAAAATTAAAAAATAAATAAAAACAAATCAACATATGGATTGAAGAAATTAAGAGAGGAAAATTTGGTAAAAAAATGCAAATTATTAAATCTGTAATTTTAAATTTAAAAATATTACTAAGTATAAACATTTATGAAATATATAGGTGGAATCCAACAAAAACAAAGTCTAAACACGAAATGCGGAGGTTTTGGAAAAACGGATGGCCCAAGAGTCTCGCATTTTGTAAGGGAAAATGTGGAATTATGAAAGTAAAAAGAATTTTAGAAAGAAATCAAATTTCAACCCTCAATATGACCAATTGTATCAATTTTCACTCTAAACTTTAGATTACATCAAATTAACTCTAAACTTAAGCATGTGTTGCAATTTTTACCATATTTTCAATTTCTGCTAAATTCACCTAATAACTCAACAAAATTCAAATAAAAATTCTCCACACTTAATTTTTTTTTTGTTAAAAAAAGTGTTAAAAAAATTAAGTTTGATTAATGTATAACATCGATGATTGAATAAATCTTTCAAAACTCACAAGTTTCAATAAAAATCTAATTCTAATGACATTTTTCTTTGAAACTTCATAAATTTTATACTAGACATATGTTTCATAATTATTAAATACACATGCGAAATTTTATATTGATGATTTATTAAATGAAAGTTAAATAGAGGGTCAAAGTTGCAACATTAGTCAGTTAAGGTAAACAATTGCAATAGTCATCAAAGTTTAAGGTGCACTTTAATGATATTGAAAGTTTATAGTAAAAGTTGATACCCACTGTCAAGTTTAGTGCCAAATTTGATATTTTCCCGAAAAACTTGTAGCGAATGTCCAACGAAAAAGGTTTCATAATTGAAAAATATGAATTCGGAAAAGAAATCAATTTTTACCCTTAAACTTTGCAAGTCGTATCAATTTTTACAACAATTTCATTAAATTGGACCCTAAACTTAGATGAATGCTGCAGTTTTTACCATTTATTATTACCATTAATTTTAACAAACTTTAAAAACTCATTAATTTAGTGAAAATGAAATTTTACACATTTAAGTTTGATTAATGCACAAATTCAACATTGCTTAAATCTACCTCAAGGACCAATGTGTCAGAGAATCAAAGCAATATTGGAGAAAACAGTCTGCTTGAACTGTTTTCTCCAATAATGTTCTAACATGGGAGGCTTCAAATGGTATAAGTGCCATCAAGGCCTGAACAATTCTTCACTTGTGTCTCCTCAATTCTTTTGTTTTTAACATGAAGCTATTTTGATTTCATTTTATTTTTGGGGGAGGAAGGACATTTATAGCAGACCTTCATCTTTAAATTTTTTTACAAATTTTGGTAATTTAAATAATTGATTTTGAATTTTTGAAATTTATTTTCTAGACAAACAAGATTGTTGTGTTTGCCTATTTGTTTGCGTTAGTTGGATTGTTGACGGCACAAAGAGCGTAAGACCGTAGAACTCTGTAATATGCCTAAGGTAATAGGTCTTCAATCTTTTAAGAAGGAAAATTAATTTCAAAATTTAAAATTCAATATTTAGATTATCACAAATTTGAATATTGATATGGAGATTAAGAAATGTTAGAAATGTCAAAACTCCTTAAGAAAATGAAATCAAAACTAGCTCCGCATTAGGAGCCAAGTACGGAAGAAGTAAAAACCCAAGAAGAAGTAGCCCTTGAGAAAAAAGAAGCTCTACAGATCACCAAGATCGAAAGAGAGTTAGAAAAGTGGGAACTACCCACTTTAGATCCAAAAACGGTATATTCCCCCAACAAATTTAACTTCACACAGAAGTTGTGCATCAAGACGGTTGAAAGAACTATCCCAGTCTCTCAAGCAATTCATTAAATCAACTTATCTCCTAGATGTGATCTCATCAACTTCAGGAAAGAATACAACTATTTACATATTGGCGTTGTACAAGTAGCTCTAAAACCTTTGTTTTGCTTAGGATTAGATGTCCCTGTACTCTCCATCCTTAGCGATAAAAGACAACAGAATTTTAAACATTTAGTTCTAGGCATCATGCAATCAAATGTGGTTAACAGTCCGGTATATTTTAACTGTTATCCAAATCTAACAGTATCTCTCAAAGACCCAAATTTGCCAAATCCCTCTGTCTAGATATTGCAGAAAAAAGACTAAATCTCGAAGATGGATCTCACAAGGTAAGCTTATTTTACAAATCAGATATAGGCTTATGATGACAAGCGTAGGATCTCGAGCATTAATGGTATCCCTAAAAGAAGAAAAGAATGATTTTCGAATCTAACATGAACTCTTCAATCAGAATCCTAAAGATGATCTCTTGGGATGATGTCACAAAGAATCCAGAGTGGACAATCGAAAGAGCCTTCATTTCACCAGCAAAGAAAGCCACCTCGATATCACAGATAGTTGAATATCCGGTACATTTGCTCTTTTAAGATAATTACTGGATGTTTTACAATTACAAGACTTTCTTTTCTTAACTTGATTCTAGACTCTTAGACTCTTTTTCACTTCTGGTAAATTTTACATAGAATATATCATTCTTTCAAAGGAGATAGGTTGCAACGGATTTGGGCTTGAAATTAAATCTAACTTGATAAAAGATAAGATCAAATCTCTAATAGATAGGATCGAATCTAGAAACGTAAATCTAATTATTACAAAATGATAAAACCAAATATTTCTAAATCTAAATGATTACAAAATGAAAAAATATAAAAGTGACAAGGTGAATAGCAAAATGATGTTATCGGTAGGCTGTCAAAAGAATCTTTTTAAAGTTGAAATAATTGGTGCAACTTTATCCTTTCTTTAATAAAGAAGCTTTATTAACTTAACTTTAAGTCTTCATCTTCATCGGCTGAACTATGAATTTCTACTCAGCTCATAACTCTAGACTAATTACGGAGGTCGGTGGTTTTACTGACATGCTGCTGTGAACATCCAATGGGAACATATGAGCTATTAAGAGGAAAATACACAACCTTCATCTTCCAATCTTCAGACTTTGACATGCTGAACTGCTGCTACTTCAAACTTTTCATCTTTAACGTCTTCTTATAACGGCTTGATGATAGATCATATATTTACTTGTATAATCCAGAATACGTACAGGAATTATACATGAAATTGAACCAAAAACTATATAGGAGATTTTGAATTTACAGGGATTTATAGAATACTAAAAATTAAATACTGAATATAAGCATTAAATTGCAAAAAATAAAAATATTTTTGTTTCTTTGAAAATTGCCAGATGCAATTAACAAAAACTCTTTTTTTGAATATATATACATTTTGAATACATACAATTTCCTATGTGGAACATACAATTATACTACTATGCGTAGCTTCGTATCTTGAACCATCGTCTTCTTCGTGAAGCTAGGTTCTCTCTAGTTTAACGTCGTTGCGAACATTACCTATCATCGCATTAGTTTCAAATCTAGGAACGTATCGTATTCTTCTTCTTCTGGTGCTGATTGTGTAGAGGGGCCAGCTCCATCATTCTCATCTTCAGCCTTTGATGATGTGCTCTCAGATCTTGCTACTTCTAAAATTTGTATGAATTCTACATCAGTGGAAGTTTGTGCAAGTCTTGTCAGGAGTTTGCTCTTTTTGTTGAGAAACTTTAAATTCTTCTTGATGGTTATATCTTGCATATAACTATTTTGTGCAAACCATACTTTGATAGCTTGTAAGTCTGCTTGGCCGCAGTTCGCGTTTTGCCACCACTTGATCTTTACTACCTTGACAATTCTTTTATATTGAGGCTTCAATTCTACTTTAAAGTTCCAACTCATAATCCAATGAATATGAAAGTATAGGTAGAATCTCATGGAAGAATGGAATTTTTTAAGATTGTCCTACATAAGTGGTAGAGGACCCTTGAAGGGAGACTGGTAGTATCTCGTCGGTGAGTCCGAATGTGTACCACCATTCGATAAACTATAGTGGAAAATGGATTTTATGAGCCCTACCAAGAATGGTCCTTTGGGGTGTGCCAGAACACGCTATACCATACTCTGCAATAATCCCTATAGCTATACGTCTGGGGGACGAAAGGCTTGGAAAATGATTTTTCAGTAAAAAGGCTTTGGTTCCAATGGGTAGGATTGAAAATCTTTTAGATTTTTAGTTTGGAATAAGCAATCCTAGAGAGATCATTTCTGTCTAGAATATGAGTAATTTTCTGCTGACTTTGTGTCAACAAGGATGAACCCATAGTACATGACTTGTGTAGACTCTTTGGGAGAAACCAAAATTTTTTAGGAAACATTTTTGAAACAGTTTTCAAAAAACTAAGAATCTCGAATTATGGTTCGATGATTTGGTCATAAACAATACCAGCTTGTCTATGTATGTGGTTACCTCTGGGCGAGGTTGAAAACGTCATTTTGGTTGAACGACGATGGAATATGTGGTCAGAGTAACTGGTATGAGTGATGTTACTATAAAGGGAGAGACAAAAGGCCTCATTTTAATGACTCCACCTAAAGCTTGGATCAATGAGGCATAAGGCCTTGCTAGAGTAGATGACTCCATTTATCCATATAGCAGATGATTTAGTTCTTGGATGATTCACCAGAGTAAACCCTATGTTCATAGTATAATTGTCGCTACTCATAGCTTGAGGCGACAAAGAGGAAGTGGGCTTTTGCCCTTTGAAGATGAAGAAGAAGGCTCCTTGCCTTTTCCTCTTTGAGATCCACTCATAGTTTCTAATTCTATTTCTCTCTTGAAGATTTCGACAAGGCTTGACTTGTTTTTCATTCCATGACTAGGGAGGTTCTTTGGAAGGAGAAGTAGAGAGAAATTCTCTTCAGAGGTAACCTGCAAGAGAGTTTGTTCTCCTTTTATAGGCAAAACCTCAAAATCAAAACATGATAATATTGCTTGCCACCTGGCAAAAATCTGTTTGGACATTAGATTTTCTACATCCTGATCGAAAATAAATTTGGATGCCTTAGAGTCGATTTTGATGGTGAATCTTTGTTGATAAGATCACCTTGGAATTTTGTACGCAATTAACTATTTCTAACAACTCTTTCTCAACAGTAGAATAGTTGCTATGCGCACTATTCCAGACTCCTGAATGATAACGAACTATTGTTCTTTGTTATCAATCTTTTGTTTTAATACACCTCCAAACCCTAAATTAGAAGCATCTGTCTCAACAAAGAGATCAATTGTTGGGTTTAATAGATTAGGACATGGAAGAGTCTTCACTAAGGTTTTAATCTTTTGGACTGGCCTAATGTGTTCTTCTGACCAAGGTTAAGGATATTTTTTTAAACGTTGGAACAGTCGTTTAGAAATTGGTCTTAGATTTTGTAGAAAATCAGATACATAATTTAAACAACCCAAAACCTTTTGTAACTGGGTTTTATCCAAAATTTTGTCTGGATATTTTGAAATAAATTCAATTATTCTTTGAATTGGCTTAATTGATCCGAAACGGATTTTAAATCCTAAAAATCTTATTTTTGTTACAAAGATTTTTATTTTTGGTAAGGAAATTATCAAACAATTTTCTTTCATTGTTCTAATAAAAATATCTAGATGTTTAAAATGTTGGTCAATATTTGGAGAAAATATTTAAATGTCATCAATATATACTATCGAGAATTCCTGAAAATTATTGAAAATATCTTTCATAATTTTTTGAAATTTTGAGGGAGCATTCGTACTACCTAAAAGGGACATTAAATTTTGTTTTATATTTATCTTTTTCAGAAATTTAGATTTGCCAAAAGCCTAATTTTAAATCAAATTTTGAAAATACCTTGGCAGTAGAAATTCATTTGATTAAATCCTGTTTATTCAGAATTGGATACCTAATCCATTCCAAAACTTTGTTTAAAGGTTTGTAATTTATTACTAACCTGGGCATGTCATGCTTCTTTTCGGCTGCGTTGTTGACATAGAATGTTGCATAGAACCATGGACTCTTAGGCAAGCTTCTTTTTTCGGAGTTCTTGGATCTCCTTTTTTAATGCCCCATAAATTCAGCATTCATTTGAATTGGTCTTGCTTTTGTTGGTATTAATTTTTTTAAAAAACTTTTAATATAAGGAAGATTAACTATATGTTGTTTTCTTTCCCAAAAAGCACTTGGCATGTTTGAGCATATTTATGATTCAATTTTTTGTAGTAAATATTTTATCCTTACTTGAACATTTGGACTTTTTAAGCTTTCTTCTATTCTTTTGAATCCAATTTCTTCTTTTAAAAAATGGACTTGCTTTCTTTTTCTTTCCATTAAACTCAATAGGTAGAGTTCCTAGGTTTTGACCGGTTTGATGAATTCAAACGGTATTTCTTCTCCTACTATTTGACAACTTACTCCTTTTTTGGATACCTGTATAGGATATAATTGAGTTAGGAAAGGAGTGCCAAGGATTAATCATTGTTCAAGATCTTTTACCAAGAGAAAATAAGTGATAAAGCAAATTGGTCTTTGCAAATATCCACTTCTGGCAATTTGTATTTGATGTTTAAATCTTGTTCATTGGCTCCTGTGAGACCGTGTAGGGTCTTTTCGAAGTATTTGGTTGGCACTAATCCTTGCTGTATGCAATTTTAATCAGCTCCTGAATCGATCAAGGCATTCGTTTATAGGGAGAAGTCTTTGATCTAGATTTTGACTTTTGTATACCATTTTGTGAGAGTACTGTGGTAATTTGGGTGACTTGCTCTGGCTAAACTTCTTCATTAGTCATGAACAAATCTTCTTCCGATTTTTATTTCATGGTCATCTGATTCTCTGCTGCATTTAAGTGCCTAAATATCTTCTTTGATCTTTTTAATTTCTTGAGAATGAGTTTGTCTCCATTTTGCCATTTCTCTTTTTAGTGAGTTTACCTCTCTTTACATGTCACTGACTGTAGCCTTTCGAGATTTCTCTAATCTTTTGTAGATTTCGTTTGGGCTTGTTGATGGAAAAACTTTTTCCTTCTTTTGCTGAGTCTGATTGTCCTGTAGAGACTGTCTTAGTGCTTTAAGGACTACCTTCCTCGATTCTTCCTCATCGATTTTTTTTACAGCATCTAGTAGAGTTTTTTTATATGTCTAAAAGAGTATTTATACATCCTCCACAGACATGAACTCCTTCACCCTGACTAGAACTGTTTGAGCTTGTTGTCTCCTAATCTGTATACTCATTGACTGTAATCACTATAGGCAGATTCATAGTTTGGCCATTGTCTGTTAAAGAATCTATTAAATGTAATAAATTCTTTTTTTGTACTTTCATCAATTTCTAAATTATTTATTTTTTCTCTTAATGGACATCTGTTTGCATAAAGGCCACCTTTTTTGCATTTATAGGAGGTAACATTCTTTATTTCTTTAGGATTTTTATTAAACCATTTTGAAGTCTCTCCTCTTTGGTAATAGTGTGGCTTTTTTGGAGTAGTGTATGTTAACTCTTAGAATAAGAGTTAAGTGCATGTCATTCAAGAGCATAATTGAGTCATATTTACCCTTTTTGATGTTC
>JAOANK020129680.1:0-12733 GCA_026257165.2 Telfairia occidentalis
TTGGCTGACTTACTTGAGGGTGAAAGTAAGTGCCGCACAATCGCTTTGTGAGCCTCGTTGAAGTGCGATTGTGACACTACGCACAACTTTATCTTCATCGACCTTGTTAAGGACTTACAACTACCGCTCAGTGAGACTACTGGGTATGGGTGGTGTTGGGCACGAGAATCGTCGTTGGTGGTATGGGAGTATGTAAAGAGATGGTCCTATCTTTCCCTGAGGTCACGATTACTGAAGAGTTCCTTTTGATTCCGTTAGGTAGTGCTGATGTTATTTTGGGAGTCCAGTGGTTATCTATATTGGGGCCCGTTACAATGAATTGGAACAAATCCGTGGATTTTCAGCTGGGCGATTGGAAAATCTCTCTCAAGGGACACAACTCTCCGGCATACTTAGGTATCTCTTAAATCTACGATGAAATCCATTCTTAAGGAAAAGCAAGGGATAATTTTGGAGCTTAATGCCTTGGAAGGCCTCCCTCCTGCTGAGGACATTTTGCCATTCGACGGTTTACCAGTGGAGTTCTAACCTCTTCTCGCTAAATATTCCATGGGTTTTTGTCCCCTGCGGCATCCACTGCCTGAGCGGCGTCAGGACCACGGTATTGAACTTGTTCCGACGGTCGGCCTCGTTAATGCTGGATCTTATTGTTAACCCCAATTTCAAAAGGATGAGGTCGTACGCTTGGTGCAAGAGATGTTAGCCACCGATATCATTCACCCAAGTCGTAGTACTTTCTCTAGCCCGGTCCTGTTGGTTAAGAAGAAGGATGACAGTTGGCATTTTTGTGTCGATTATTGCGCACTCAACAAGGTCACCGTTCCTGACAAATTTCCAATTCCCATTGTGGATGAACTGTTAGACGAAATATGTGGGGCACAAGTTTTTTCAAAGATTGATTTACCCTCTAGGTATCACCAAATTCGGGTGCAACCGTCTGATATTCACAAGACTTCTTTTCGCAACCATGATGGCCATTACGAATTTTTGGTGATGCCTTTCAACTTGCGCAACGCTCCGTCTACTTTCTAGTCTCTCATGAATGATATCCTCCGGCCGTTCCTCCGCCGTAAGTTTGCTCTTTTTTTTTTTTGACATACTAATCTATAGTGCTTCTATATATGCAAGATCATCTTGGACATTTAGAGGCCGTATTACGGGTTCTTGAGGAGAATCAACTAGTGGCCAATGCTAATAAATGTCACTTTGCTCTTTCTTAGATTGAGTATTTGGGGCACATTGTGTCTTTCCGGGGGTGGTGGCCGATCCGACGAAACTTTCTGCAATGGCTATGTGGCCTCTTCCAACCAATTTGAAGGAGCTTTGAGGTTTTTTGGGCCTCACCGGTTATATTGCAAGTTTGTTGCCAACTATGGCGCCATTGCTTTCCCTCTTACCGAACTTCTAAAAAAGGATAGTTTTTTGTGGACCGCGGCTGCCACTGAGGCATTTGAGATCTGGAAGAGGGCGATGGTGACAATCCAAGTGTTAGGCCTTCATGATTTTTTAAAACCATTTGTTATCGAATCTGATGCTTCGGGTACTGGTTTGTGGGCTGTCTTAATACAGGATCAGCATCCATTGGCTTACTTTAGTCATGCTTTGCCGTCATCCCAACGCTATAAGGCCGTTTATGAATGTGAACTCATGGTGATAGTCATGGCCATTTGGAAGTGGAGACCAAATCTGTTGGGCAGGAAATTCGTGGTGCGTACGGATCAAAGGCTTTGAAGTTCTTGTTAGACCAACTGGTGATCCCAAAGGAATATCAGAAGTGGATTACTAAATTATTGGGTTATGATTTTGATATTGAATATAAACCGGGGTTGGAGAACACTGTCACTGATGCCTTGTCTCGCCGGTCGGAGTGGATTGAACTACGCAGCCTCAGAGTAGTGGGGGGTATTAATATTGATGTCATTGCTGCTCAAGTATTGAATAACTATGAACTAGCCTAAATTGTTGATTGCTTGAAGAAGGGGGAGCTTACGGAGGAAGGGTATACACTCTACAAAGGTCTCTTGCATTATCAGGGTAAAATCATGCTCCCCGCTGATTCCCCTTCCATTCCATTACTTCTTCAAGAATTCCATTGTTCCTCGACTGGGGGTCATAGGGGGTTCATGCGAACATTTCAACGGGCTTTACGTGAGGTCTACTAGAAAGGCATACGCAAACTGTATACGGGCCTTTGTCCAACAGTGTGCTGTCTGCCAACAAGCCAAGAGTCTGTCTTTGGCTCCGGCGGGCGTTCTTCAACCACTACTCATTCCTAACGTATTTGGGAGGACATCTCCATGGATTTTATTGAAGGTTTGCCTAAATCTGAGAGGTACTCGGTTATTTTTGTGGTGGTAGATCGGTTGTCTAAATATGCTCATTTTTTCCCTCTTAAGCACCCTTTCACTGCTTTGTCTGTTGCTTTTGTGTTCATTCGTGAAATTGTTCGACTCCATGGGGTGCCCCGTAGCATTGTGTCTGATCGGGATAAAGTTTTCACTAGTCTTTTTTGGAAAGAACTCTTTAAGCAGCAGAGAACTTCCTTACATTTGAGTACGACGTACCACCACGGATGGGCAAACGGAAGTGGTTAATATGAGACTAGAATCTTATCTACGGTGTTTTACCATGAAGTTGTCTTCTCAGTGGTCTCACTGGTTACCGTGGGCGGAATTTTGTTACAACACGTCCTATCATCTTCTGCCAAGATGTCTTCCTTTGAGGTGGTTTATGGGTGAGCTCCCCCATCTGTTCTGCCTTATCGTGTGAGCACATCTCTTGTTTCAGCAGTGGATCAACAGTTGAAGGACCGTGATGCTACGCTCCAGCTGTTACGAACACATCTGCAGGCTGCTCATCAACGCATGACTGCCCAAACGAATGCCCATCGGCGGAATGTGACTTTTGATTTGGGTGATTGGGTTTATCTGAAACTCAAACCTTATCATCAGGGCTCTTTGGGGGTTGGCAGTAATGCTAAACTTGCCCCTCGCTATGTGAGACCATTTCGCATCCTCAATCGAGTTGGGAAGGTGGCCTATACCTTGGCTCTCCCTATTTCCGCAATTCACCATGTTTTTCATGTGTCCCAATTAAAGAAGGTAGTGGGTCACAATCTTTCAGTGGTGCCATTACCAAAATGCTTGTTGGTGGACGACATTGTGAGGGTCGAATCTGCTGAGTTATTGAGTATCCATGCTGCTATTGATGGTTCTACTAGCTCGGAGGTACTCGTTCGTTCGGAGGGTTGCTCTGCCGAGGAGGCCTCGTGGGAGCCTACTGATACTATTTCGGCTCAATTTCCAGATTTTCACCCTGAGGACAAGTTGTTTCTTTGGGGGCGGGGAAATGATAGACCCCCTATTAAGAAAGTTTATGCTAGGAAGAGAGGGCGCGTGAATGAAATGTAAATTCTGTTATGAGATTAGAGTTGGGTGGGCCCTAGTTGGTTAGAGGGGTGTTTTGGGTAATTTTGGTTATGTATATAGTCTAGCCACTGTAAGGGAAGGGGCATTTTTTTTTATTGTGATCTTTGAACGCATGTATTAGGAGAGGTACGAAAGCTCTCGAATTCTCCCTTGGATCCTGTGTTGTTCCCATGAATATTGTAAGAAAGTTGTTCTTATCAGGTTGTTAGCTATTGCAACAACAATATGGTTTTTTTCATTCTCTTGATACTAGATGTGAGGTAGCCAAGAGTTGAAGCGCAAAGGTTTGTGTATCTAAGAAGTCTAGAATATTTTATTTTTGAATTTATTACACATTTACTTAATTTGATTTTGTGTTTCATAGTTTTTTTGATATAGGAGGAAAGATGGATCCACTAGTAGACACAAAGAAAGAAAACAACATATTGCTCTTAGAAGATCTCACAACCCAAGTAGTAAAGGTAAAATTTCAATCTTACTAATTTCATTATTTTTTGTGGTAGGTTTGTGTTACTAAGTGGGCAACTGCCCAAGACGTGAAGAAACCAAAAGGTTAACAACTAAGGGATCAAGTATCATTTCTTTTGAATTTATTTAACAATTAGTTTATTTGTTTGTTTTTCATAATTTTTTGGAAATAAGAGGAAGAATCAATCAACATGTTGATCTAAAGAAAGAAAAAAATGACATCCACTTGCAATAGCTCACAATCCAAGTAGTAAAGGTAGAACCACTTAATCCACTTATTTCTTTCCTACCAACATGATTATACTTGTTGTTGGACTATGTTTCCAAGTTATGTAGTAGCCCATAGCTAGCCCAAAGGTAAGTGTATCTAAGAAGTCAAGTATTCCTTATTTTTTAATTTGTTACTCATTTATTTCATTTGATTTTGTGCTTCATAGTGTTTTCGATATAGGAGGGTGGTTGGATCCAATAGTGGATTAATTGGTTTGACGTTTGCTACTTTGGTTGTGAGCTATCACAAGAGCAATATGTTTTCTTCGTTCTTTTGATTAAGGGGGTGAGGTAGCCAAGAGATAAGGAAGCGCAAAGAATAATGTATCTAAGAGGTCTAAAATTGTCTCTTTTTGAATTTCTTATATAATTACCAAAAGGATGGATCCACTAGTGAGTCCAAAGAAAGAAAACAAAAAATTGTCCTTGAAGAGCACACAACCCAAGTAGTAAAGGTAAAACCAATTAGTTCACTTATTTCATTCCGACTAACTTGCTTATATTTGTTGTAGGTTTCAAGAGGTGAAATAGCCCCAGAACTAAAGAAGGCCAAAAGTACGTGTGTCTAAGAGGTCAAGGATTCTTTCTTTTTCAATTTATTACGCATTTACTTTATTTGATTTTGTGTTTCATAGTTTTTTGATATGGGAGGAAGAATGGATCCATTAGAGGATCCAAAAAAAGAAAAAATCATATTGGCATTGCCAGAGCTCACAACCCAAGTAGTAAAGGTATAATCAATTAATCAACTCAGTTCAATCTTACTAACTTGATTATTTTTATGGTAGGATTGTGTTCAAGTGTCCAAGAGTTGAAGATGTCAAAAGGTTATTGTATCCAAGAGGTCAAGTATTGTTCCTTTTGAATTTATTACACATTTCGCTCTTTTTATTTTGTGGTTCATAATTTTTTTGGACATAGGAGAATTGATGTATCAACTAGTGGATTTAAAGATATAAAACAAAACGTTGCACTTGCGATAGCTCACAACCCAAGTAGTAAAAGTAAAACTAATTAATCTACTTATTTTCCATACGAACTTAATTATATTTGTTGTAGGATTGTATTTCCAAGTTGTCAAGTAGCCTGAAGAATTGCAAAGGTAAGGATATCTAAGAGGTCAAGTATTTTTTCTTTTTAAATATATTACACATTTACTTCATTTGATTTTATGTGTAATAATTTTTGGGATATAGGAGAAAGATTAGATTCACTAGTGGATCCAAAGAAAGAAAATAGCATATTGCCCATGCGAGAGCGCAGACCCATGTAATAAAGGTAAAACCAATTAATCCACTTATTTCTTTTTTACTAATTTCATTATATTTGCTAGAAGATTTTGTTTCCAAGCAGTGAAGTAGCCAAGAGATAAGGAACTCAATGGTTAGTGTCTCTAAGAGGTCTAGTATTATTTCATTTTAAAATTTTTAAATATTTACTTCATTTGATTTTGTCTTTCATGGTTTTTTTTGGTTATAGGAGGGAGAATGGATCCACCAGTGGACACAAAGAAAGAAAACAACATATTGCTCGTGGAAGATCTCACTACCCAAGTAGTAAACGTAAAAACTAATTAATCCACTTCTTTCAATCTTACTAATTTGATTATTTTTTGTGGTAGGATTGTGTTTCTAAGTGGGCAAGTGTACAAGACGTAAAGAAGGCCAAAGGTTAATAACTAAAATGTCAAGTATTATTTCTTTTGAATTTATTTAACAATTAGCTTATTTGATTTTGTGTTTCATAATTTTTTGAATATAGGAGGAAGAATCGAACAACCGGTGGATCTAAAGAAAAAAAAGAACGCCTTGCACTTGCAATAGCTCACAACCTAAGTAGTTAAGGTAAATCCACTTAATCTACTTATTTCCTTTTTACCAACATGATTATACTTGTTGTAGGATTATGTTTCCAAGTTATATAGTAGCTTGGAGCTAAAGATAAGCCCAAAGGTAAGTGTATCTAAGAGGTCAAATATTCTTTATTTTTTAATTTTTTACACATTTACTTCATTTACCTTTACTACTTGGGTTGTGAGCTATCGCAAGGGCAATATGTGTTTTTTTTTCATTCTTTTGATATAGGACGTGAGGTAGCCAAGAGATAAGGAAGCACAAAGATTAGTGTATCTAAGAGGTCTAGAATTGTTTCTTTTTTAATTTATTACACATTTACTTCATATGATTTTGTGTTTCACAATTTTGTTTGATATAGGAGGAAGAATTCAAAGAATAACAACAAATTGCCCTTAAAGAGCACACAATTCAAGTAGTAAAAGTAAAACCAATGAATTTACTTATTTCATTCTGACCAACTTGATTATATTTGTTGTAGTTTCTAAGAGGTGAAGTAGCCCTAGAGCTAAAGAAGCCCGAAAGCAAGTGTATCTAAGAGGTCAAAGATTCTTTTTTTCAAGTTATTACACATTTACTTCATTTGATTTTGTGTTTCATCGTTTTTTGGATATATGAGAGAGAATGGATTCACTAGTGGACACAAAGAAAGAGAACAAGATATTGCTCTTTCAAGATCTCACAACCCAAGTAGTAAAGGGAAAACCAATTAATCAACTTCTTTCAATTTTACTAATTTCATTAATTTTTGTGGTAGGTTTGTGTTTGTAAGTGGGCAAGTGCCCAAGACGTGAAATAGCCAAAAGGTCAATAACTAAGAGGTCAAGTATTATTTCTTTTTGAATTTATTTTACAATTAGTTTATTTGATTTTGTGTTTCATAATTTTTTTTCGAAATAGGAGGAAAAATTGATCAACCCGTGAATCTAAAGGAAGAAAATAACGCCTTGCACTTGTAATTGCTCATAATCCAAGTAGTAAAGGTAAAACCACTTAATCCACTTATTTCTTTTTTGCTAACTTCATTATATTTGTTGGAGGATTTTGTTTTCAAGCAGTAAAGTAGCCAAGAGTTAAGGAAGCACAATGGTTAGTGTCTCTAAGAGGTTTAATATTCTTTCCTTTTAAAATTTTTAAATATTTATTTCATTTGATTTTGTCTTTCATTTTTTTTTTGTTATAGAGGGATAATGGATCCACTAGTGGACACAACGGAAAAAAAACAACATATTGCTTTTGGAAAATCTCACAACCCAAGTAGTAAAGGTAAAACTAATTAATCCATTTCTTTCAATCTTACTAATTTGAATATTTTTTGTTGTAGGATTGCATCTGGGCAAGTGTCCAAGACGTAAAGAAGGCCAAAGGTTAATAATTTAAAGGTTAAGTATTATTTCTTTTGAACTTATTTAACAATTAGTTCATTTAATTGTGTTTCATAATTTTTTTGATATAGGAGGAAGAATCGATCAACCGGGTTGTCTAAAGAAAGAAAAGAACGTCTTGCACTTGCAATAGCACACAACCCAAGTATTAAAGGTAAATCCACTTAATCCACTTATTTTTTTCTTACCAACGTGATTATACGTTGTAGGATTATGTTTCCAAGTTATATAATAGCCCGGAGCTAAAGATTAGCCTAAAGGTAAGTGTATCTAAGAGGTCAAGTATTATTTCTTCTGAATTTGTTACACATTTACTTCATTTGATTTTGTGTTTCATAGTGTTTTTGGTATAGGAGGAACGTTGGATTCAGTAGTGGATTAATTGGTTTTACGTTTGCTACTTTTGTTTCGCAAGGGCAATATGTTTTTTTCATTCGTTTGATATAGGACGTGAGGTAGCCAAGAGATAAGGAAGCACAAAGGTTAGTCTATGTAAGATGTCTAGAATTGTTTCTTTTTGAATTTATTATGCATTTGCTTCATTTGGTTTTTTGTTTTATAGTTTTGTTTGATATAGGAGGAAGAATCGAAAAAATAACAACAAATTGCCGTTAAAGATCACACAACCTAAGTAGTAAAGGTAAAACCAATTAATTAACTTATTTCATTCTGACTCACTTGATTTTTTTTGTTGTAGGTTCCAAGAGGTGAAGTAGCCCTAACACTAAAGAATCCCAAAAGTAAGTGTATCTAAGAGGTCAAAGATTCTTTTTTTTTTTCAATGTATTACACATTTACTTCATTTGATTGTGTTTCATAGTTTTTTAGATATGAGTGGGAGAATGGTTACACTAGTAGACACAAAGACAGAGAACAATATATTGCTCTTGCAAGATCCCACAGCCCAAGTAGTTAAGGTAAAACCAATTAATCCACTTCTTTCAATCTTACTAATTTCATTATTTTGTGTGGTAGGTTTGTGTTTCTAAGTGGGCAAGTGCTCAAGACGTGAAAAAGCTAAAAGGTTAATAAGTAAGGGATCAAATTTTATTTCTTTTTTAATTTATTTTACAATTAGTTCATTTGATTTTGTGTTTCATAATTTTTTGGAAATACGATTATTTTGATCAACCGGTGGAATCTAAAGAAAGAAAAGAACGTCTTGCACTTGCAATAGCTCGCAATCTAAGTAGTAAAGTTAAAATCACTTAATCCACTTATTGCTTTTTGACCAACATGATTATACTTGTTGTAGGATTATGTTTCCAATTTATGTAGTAGCCCGGAGCTAAAGTGACAAGGCAATCCTAACTCTCAGCCCAAAGATCCAAAGTGTTGAAGCAAGAACCCTTGAATCGAAGAAATTAACACCTTCTCATGCAAAACTAATATCAACCAAGAGACAAGACTTGAATTAGTTTACCTTTTAAGATCAAAGATCTCGAAGCAAGATTTGGAAAGCTTGTTCTAAATTGAGTCACTCCACAACCAAACTTGATCAAGGCTTGATTGAATGACTTGGTTGCAATCTACCACAAGAATTGCAAGAAAACTTAGAAATGGCAAAGTAGATTTCTAAGAAAAGTCTCAAACTTGAGATCTCAATTTTCATTCATCATAATTTGAATTTTACGAGGCAATTTTGTGGCTATCTATAGCAATCATACAATAGAAAACCCCCAACCCGTCAAATGCCCAAAAATTAGCTACAAAAGTAATGGTCATGATTGGCAAGTTTGGTAACTTCTGTCCTTTGATTTTCTAAGCTTTAACTAGCATTTAAAAGCTAAAAATACCGTTAAGAGTTTATGAATCTAAAATAATATAAGAAGTCTTCAAAGTGTTTGCTAAACTCAAGTGTTATTAATGGCAATTCCATGCTCAACTTCAACCTCGCAAATGTTAACCTTCAAAGCTCCAAATGGTCCTTCCTCACATGAATTAGGATGTAACACATGAAATGGAGGTTGAACCGAGCCTACCCAATTTTGTAGATGAAAAAGAATGAATGCTTGTTGAATCATTTTGGCCTTGGATCATGTAATAGATCCGGTTGGAAGTTGTGGAATACCATAATTCTTATCATCTTCTCCCCCTCTTCGAAAGGATTCGTCCTCGAATCAGGAAAGTCATCACCTACATCAAAAGGACTCAAGTCAACAACATTAAAAGTAGAACTTACTAAAAATTTTGCTGGAAGATCGATCTTATAGGCATTGTTGCTAATTCTTTCAAGAACTTAGTAAGGATCATTCCCTCTTGGATGTAACTCTGTCTTCCTATAAGATGGGAATCACTCCTTGCGAAATTGTACCCAAACCCAATCACCTGGCTGAAAAATGAGTTCCTTTCGGCCCTTGTTGATTTGGCAAGCAACTTTGGAGTTTTGTTTCTCAATCCTCTCCATGACCTCCTTGTGCAAGCTCTTAAACAAATCTGCCTTATTTGTGGCTGCATCACTTACAAAAGCATTAGACGGAATAGGAAACAAATCAAGAGGTGTAAGTGTATTGAATCCATAAACAACTTCAAAAGGAGAACAATGAGTTGTACTATAAATTGCTCTATTACATGCAAACTCTACAAATGGCAAACATTCTTCCCACGACTTAACATTCTTAGAAATAATAGCCCCAAGTAAAGCTTCCAATGTTCTATTGGCCACCTCGGTTTGCCCATCAGTTTGAGGATGACAAGTAGTTGAAAACAACAATCTAGACCCAACTTGCCTCTCATCAGTTTCCAAAAGTGGCTTAAAAATTTAATATCTCTATCACTAACAATAGTTCTAGGACGGTTGACATAGGTTTGATTGGAAATTGTGGAACACCATGATTCTTATCATACAGATAAACCCAAAGGTAAGTGTATCTAAGAGGTCAAGTATTCTTTATTTTTGAATTTGTTACACATTTACTTCATTTGATTTTGTGCTTCGTAGTGCTTTTGATATAGGAGGAAGGGTTGATCCAGTAGTAGATTAATTAGTTTGACCTTTGCTACTTGGGTTGTTAGCTATTGCAACAACAATATGTTTTTTTCATTCTTTTGATACAGGATGTGAGGTAGCAAGGAAATAAGGAAGCCCTATGGTTAGTGTCTCTAAGAGGTCAAGTATACTTTGTTTTAAATTTTTTTTTAACATTTACTTCATTTGATTATGTCTTTCATAGTTTTTTCGATATAAGAGGGAGAATGAATCCAGTAGTGAACACAAAGAAAGAAAACAAGATATTGCTCTTGTAAGATCTCACAGCCTAAGTTGTTAAGGTAAAACGAATTAATCCACTTTTTTCAATCTTACTAATTTGATTATTTTTTGTGGTAGAATTTTGTTTCTAAGTGGGCAAGTGGCGAAGACGTAAAGAAGGCCAAAGGCTAATAACTAAGAGGTCAAGTATTATTTCTTTTGAATTTATTTAACAATTAGTTCATTTGATTTTGTGTTTCATAGTTTTTTTGGAAATAAGAGGAAGAATCAATCAACTAGTGAATCTGAAGAAAGAAAAGAATGCCTTCCACTCGATTAGTTCATTTGATTTTGTGTTTCATAGTTTTTTGGAAATAAGAGGAATAATCAATCAACCAGTGGATTTAAAGAAATAAAAGAATGCCTTTCACTTGCCATAGCTCACAATCCAAGTAGTAAAGGTAAAACCACTAAATCCACTTATTTCTTTCTTACCAACATGATTATACTTGTTGTAGGATTATGTTTCCAAGTTATGTAGTAGCCTAGAGCTAAAGATAAGCCCAAAGGTAAGTGTATCTAAGAGGTCAAGTATTCTTTATTTTTTAATTTGTTACACATTTACTTCATTTGGTTTTGTGCATCATAGTCTTTTCGATATAGGAGGAAGGTTGGATCCAATAGTTAATTAATTGGTTTGACCTTTTACAACTTGGATTGTGAGCTATCACAAGAGCAATATGTTTTCTTCATTCTTTTGATTAAGGAGGTAAGGTAGCCAAGAGATAAGGAAGCGTAAAGGTACTAGTATCTAAGAGGTCTAGAATTGTTTCTTTGTAAATTTATTACACATTTACTTCATTTGATTTTGTTTTTCATAGTTTGGTTTGATATATGAGGAAAGATCAAAAGAATAACAACAAATTTCTCTTTAAGAGCACACAACCCAAGTAGTAAAGGTAAAACCAATTAATTCAGTTATTTCATTCTGACTAACTTGATTATATTTGTTGTAGGTTCCAAGATGTGAAGTAGCCCCAAACTAAAGAGGTCCAAAAGTAAGTGTATCTAAGAGGTCAAAGATTTTTTTTTCTCAATTTATTGCACATTTATTTCATTTGATTTTGTGTTTCATAGTTTTTTGGATATAGGAGGGGGAATGGGTTAACTAGTGGACACAAAGAAAGAGAACAACATATTTATCTTGCAAGATCTCACAGCCCAAGTAGTAAAGGTTAAACCAATTCATCCACTTCTCTTAATCTTTCTAATTTCATTATTTTTTGTGGTAGGTTTGTGTTTCTAATTGCACAAGTGCCCAAGACATGAAAAAACCAAAAGGTTATTAACTAAAAGGTCAAATTTTATTTCTTTTTGCATTTATTTTAGCATTAGTTCATTTGATTTTGTGTTTCATAATTTTTTGGAAATAGGAGGAAGAATCGATAAACTGGAGAATCTAAAGAAAGAAAAGAACGCCTTGCACTTGCAATATCTCACAAAATCCAAGTAGTAAAGGTAAAACGACTTAATCCACTTATTTCTTCCTTACCAACATGGTTATACTTTTTGTAGGATTATGTTTCCAAGTTATGTAGTATCCCAGAGCTAAAGATAAGCCCAAAGGTACGTATCTAAGAGGTCAAATATTCTTTATTTTTGAATTTGTTACACATTTACTTCATTTGATTTTGTGCGTCATAGTCTTTTCGATATAGGAGGAAGGTTGGATCCAGTAGTGAATTAATTGGTTTGAACTTTTAGAACTTGGATTGTGAGCTATCACGAGAGCAATATATTTTCTTCATTCTTTTGATTAAGGAGGTGAGGTAGCCAAGAGATAAGGAAGCTGAATGGTTAGTGTCTCTAAGAGGTCTAGTATTCTTTATTTTTTTTGAACTTTTTTAACATTTACTACATTTAATTGTCTTTCATAGTTTTTTGGATATAGGAGGGAGAAGGGATGCACTAGTGGATACAAAGAAAGAAAACAATATTTTGCTTTTGGAAGATCTCACAACTTAGGTAGCACGAACACTTCAAAAATGGCAAAGTGTCGTTGCGACACGCTCAGACACCCATCCGACACACGAAATTGAGTACTTTTTTTTTTTGGGGGGGGGGGGGGGGGACCTTTGG
>JAOANK020129889.1:0-17786 GCA_026257165.2 Telfairia occidentalis
TAAACAAGTTTTAAATAACATTTAACAATTTATATAAAAAAAAATTACATCTAGCCCTATGCTTTTTCCGTCATGCTCTATTCAAAAGAATACCTGAAAAAATCTGAATAAATAAGAAAGTGTGTTAGTAGTATTTCAAAAACATCAAAGTTAAAAAGAAAACATGCATTCTTGTGGACATAAATACTAAGTGGCCTAACCCACCTCACGTTCGAAAGTCTAACTCACTCCCTAACACGTTTGAAAGTTCAAAAAAGGCCTAAGTGGCCTAATCCACCCCCTTTAATACGTTTGAAAGTGAAAAAACAAGCCTAAGTGGCCTAACTACCCCCCAAAACAAAAAAAAGTTTGAAAACTCAATTGGCCTAACCCACCGCTTAACACGTTCGAAAGTTAAAAAAAGACTAGTCCATCCCCTTAACAGTTTTAAACTCTCAAGTTGGTACCATAACTGTAGGATAACTACCAAATCATTCAGCAAACTTAAAAATAACATATTTTCCTATGGTGACTACCATAACTGTAATCACCAACAACATACAATAAATTTATAAATATATTGAAAAATGTAATATGAATGAGTTTGATCTCATACCTTAATTCATCGATGATGATCCTCCACCATTTTGCCCACTAGGGAAATGAGACTGCATCCAAGCCTATCTTTGTTCCTATTCTGCCATTTGATTATTGTATGCCTTCTTTTGTTCCTTCAATTCCACTTGTGGACCAGTTACCTTCTCATGCATTTTCTCCTCTTTTGCCTTCATTGCAGCTAATTGCTCTTCCAACTTCTTTTCACGTTGAGATGATAAAGCAGTAGCTGAGGAAGAACTCGTTCTACTCATCTTTGGCTTCGGGCCCTATCCAAGGCCTTTAACACGGCCATG
Organism: Telfairia occidentalis; assembly: GCA_026257165.2. Lineage (NCBI taxonomy): Eukaryota > Viridiplantae > Streptophyta > Magnoliopsida > Cucurbitales > Cucurbitaceae > Telfairia > Telfairia occidentalis. The sequence goes on from JAOANK020129889.1 coordinate 891, forward strand.
CCGTGTTCCCAACACTCTTTCACAAATCTCCTTGTCACTTATTGGTTAGGTCCCTTCTTTTATCGCAAATTGGGTGGCAACCTTTTTCATTTCTAACATTTGAATCTGCATTCATAGTTGAAACAAATATATAACTGGATAATATATAATTCAGTTAGACGTAATTACATTTACATATTTTTCCTTTGCTGCTCGATTCACCCATCACTTGCCCTCTACAAATCTCCTTCGTTGAAATAGATCTACTTGACCGATCTCAACGCTTTCTTTTGCTTTTTGTAAGTAAAATTACATATGTATATATATTAACTATTACTAAGAGGTAAAATATATAAAAAAAACATTGTGTTTATAAGAAAAGTAGGCATAAAGATATTCTAGAAAGAAAATAATGTAAACACAAAGAGAAGTCAAAAGAAACAAGAAGCATTCAAGAGCGAGTCATCATCCTTTAAATTGAGCTCATCGATTTCATTTCCATTAGTTAGGCTTTTAGTAGGTGCTGCATTAGGGTCTATGGCTACCTTCTGAAGATACTCCTCTCGAAGAAAGCTATATGGTCAACCTCAGGGTGTTTGGTGGTGGCGTCCTGAATGGACCACTCAACATTAAACTTCATCGCCTCATTTTGCATTGTGACAAACTCAAACGTCTGCTTGAAGGCAATAGCAAAATGCATAGAATCATCAAGTTTGGCCTCAACCTTGGCCAATTTCGCTTCTAGAGCAGCAATCTTCGCTTCTGATGCAACCTATCGTGAGTATAGAGTATGTCCTATGATACATGTCTCATTAGCTTTAGTGTAAATGAGAGATTATTGGATTTATGCCCTAAAACCTCGGTACTTATATTTTATTATTATTTATAAAATATATTTTTTTATGCAGTATTTACTATCCATTTTATAAAAATTATTAGTTACTAATGTAATCTTGAATAGTACGTAGTTGACATGTAGACAGATCATGTTCAAGAAGTAACCTAAAGAGTCTAAGTATACATATAAAGTTGGGTACCTTATCTTGGTGATACTATTGATACAACCCACTTTGTAAAAGTTTACAAATGATTTGATTCTAACATTCATATGAAGACATGCGAGTGGAGGTATCATATACAATGAGTTTGTATGAGACTCTACCGCGAAACATTTGATCTCTCTTTATAAATTCGTTAAAAGAAAAGAAAAATCTTTCACAGGATGATCGTATGCAACTCGATCTCAATCTTGAGTGAGTTATGAACTTCTGCCTGTGAGGACATGTCTTTTCATTTACATGAGTGAGAATAACTTTATAGCCAATTCAATAAGTCTACTATATTAGAGGTACATGATCAAGTGGGGAGTTGAAAATGTAATCTTATAAGATGAAAGTCACTCCTTGATAACTCTCCAAAGAAAGTTCTTAAGAGTCTTTTATGGTAATTTTTAGCTTTTTATCTGATAAAGTGTCCATGCTTTGTTAATGAAATTGTTAGGTTTACCTTTGTTTTGCATTCAAAACTCTTGAGAGTTTCCATATTATTGAATTATTCTATTTGAAGCATCAATTTAGTGATTATTGAGAAATTTATACTCATTTTGCTAATGATTTTAGTTATTTTGTCAGCAGATAGTTGAGAGAGCATTATTCTAGCAAAAGATTGACAATATACTGATCGAGCATTTCTGTAGCTAAATGGAAGCAAATATCCTCGCGAGAGTAACAAAAATTTTAATTGAGGAGATAAAATCGTTCTATTTTGAAATCCAACAACCGTGGGATGAATGACACATGGATTATTTGACCTAATAAGCCTCATAATCTAGAGAAGACTTATAAGTAGAAAAGGATGCCGCCAAAACAAAAGACGATTCATCATTCAATATTTTAGAGTTTTATCAAGAGTTTTAGCGTTAGAGACATTTTCTACCATTTTCTGCAAGAGGCTGATGTTAAAGATTCAAAGACGAAGAAGCTGTTGCAAAACAACATACTGTCAATGATAGTTGAAGCGAAAAAGAAAATTCATTTAGAATATTTATTGGAGCACATAATGCTGCCTTATTCTTTTATTTGATTAACTTGTCTTTGTGAACTCATTGTTTTCATTCGTTTTTCTGTCTTTTCGTTCTTGTAGTATGAACTAATCAATTTTAGGTGTGAATTATGGGTGATATTATTGAATTGATTTAGAACTGAAGTAAAATTTGTTGAATTGAATTATTTTTAAGGTGTTCTTAATTGCTTAATATTTGTGTCTGTATGGCCAATACGCGTGAATAACTTCTCTATATTTCGGGAGAAAATAAGAAGAGTAGTTTGCCTTTAAAACACATTAGCCTCTAGATTAGATTAGTAGCTTGCTAGTGGGGAGGTTAGGAATAATCTCTCATATAATGCACGAACACAACAGGTTTAATTCACTTAGGTTAATGAGAGTTAACTTAAGATATTTGGAAAATCTGGGAGGATTTCGAGACTATGGTTTTGAGATTCGATTATGTAACTCTTTAATTTAGCAATCTATCTAAAGAAAACTAGCATTATATCTTAATCTGAGCCTATTCATTCATATCGTTACAATCCAAATGCATTCTCTTTACTCTGTCATTTACTTTAGTTAAGCATTAGTTAACATAAAAGCCATAATCAATTATTTGTTTACCTTGAATTCATTGAAAGCATACGTTAGAACAAATTAGAATTTACTACTGATCCTTGTGGAGACGATATAAATACTTATTACTTGCAGCTAATTGTGTACACTTGCACATCCTTAGTATAATTATCACTAGATATTTTGACTTCACTTTGCACTTTGCAACACTCCTTCTCATATAGGGTAAGTATATGAGTAGTTCCTTTAAGTGCTGATTTTAGGACTTGGACAATGGAGTCCCACCCTCTCACTGTTCCAAGAGAGACTTAGGCCCTGTTTACTTCCCTTCCATCGAAATCAATGAATGGAAATGAAAATTTCATTCTCTTTGATAGTGTTTACCAAAAGTAAGGAATGAGAATCAAACGTGGGACCCACCTTAAATTTGGGAATCACTCTCCCAAAAAAGGGGCAATCTCATTTCCTCCAAAAAGGTGATCAATCTCATTTTCATTCCCTATTTCGTGAGACCCACACCATATTCATTAATTGTTTTACACACTTTACCCTCTCTTCTCTTCTTAATAATTGTCATAGCTTTTTAATTAATTAGAAATACAAAAAGGATATTTTTGTAATCATCATTTATCTGATTTCGATTCCAGATGAAAGTAAACAACATGAATGAGTTTCTGATTCCTATTCTAGAAAACTCCTAGTAAACAACATCAAAGAAATAAGATTTCCATTCCAATTGATTTCATTCCGATTGATTTTCATTTTGATTCCTCTTCATTCTGATTGAAGGGAAGTAAACGGGGCCTTAGTTTATGGTTGTATCATAAACAGATGGTTCATTAGAGAATTAGTGGTACTTAAGGTATAAGACGTAATTATAAGGGTAAAATGAACTTTTGACCTAGCTGTGATTATGAACAACTCGTGAATGGTTGACTTGCTAGTAGTGATTTTTTCTGTGAACACAACTTGTCCTACAGTACATAAGAGTGCAACTCCAAGTTTATAGTGGAGTGACCTTGAATTAATGAATGAAAAATAATTATTAAAGAGAAAATTTATAAATAATTTTAATATATAAAAGATATATTAAAATTATTATTCGAAATAATTCAAATATATTTTAATGTATAAGATATTAAAATATGATATTTGATTTATTAGATAATATCAAATAATTATTTGCATGAGATTCGAATAATTATTTAAATATAAATATGAATAAAACTAAGATTATGTCCCAAGTAACTATAAATAGGATCCTTGGGTTAAACCGAAATTAATCAACTCTCTTGAGAAATAGAAAATTATTCTCTACAAAACTTTTTCAATTTTGTTATCTTTTAAGAAGGTTCCCACCAACCGTAATCCTCTATTTGAGTCATAGCATGAAAGGTCTTGTGGAGACCCAGTTATGAGAACAGAAGTTGCTGAGATTTGAATACGAGAAGTTACTAGTAATTGTAATTCTTCAAATGTATTTTTTTATGATATCTAAATTTAATTTAATGTTGATCCTTGATTCTAAATTGTTTAACATCAAAATTTTGCTACACGGTGAATTGTTGATTTTTTCACCTGTAACTCGAATCCCTCCTTCCATGATCATTCCAAGCGAGTAGAAGTAGCTCGAGCACTTTGTAATAACTAGTTAGTCAGAGTCAAGGCAAACGATGGCCATTCCAATTCCGTAGTTAGAGCAAAGTTCTGATGCAAGTAGTCAATCTCATCCTCATCCTTGTTGCCAACACACTTATATTCACGAAAGCCTACAAGTGAATAGCATGTCATTAGATAAAACACCAACCAAAAATAAGAAAGACAAAGTAAACTAGAATAGTATTCAAATTCTAAGAATTTTTTATACTTGTCCTAAATTCTTCGTGGTAAAGGATTTTCTTAACTATTTCTTCAACATGTTAATTCTTGAAACATTCTTTCCATCAATCAAAAAGTCATCAAAATAGAGAAATAATATAATAAATTCATCATTAGAAATTTTTTTTAGCTTTGCTCCCCCATAACTGACTTAAACTTTTTGTACCATTGTCTCGGTGCTTGTTTCATAACACAAGATCCTCCTCACCTTTCTCCTCAAAACCCTATGGTTGTTCCACATAAATTTCCTTATCTAAGTCACTATGAAGAAATGTGGTCTTGACATGCATTCGCTCAACCTCCAAGTCAAGGCTAGCTATCAAACTCAGAACTACACGTATGGAAGATTTCTTGACAGTATGAGCAAAAATTTCATCAAAGTCAACACCTTTCTTTTGACTGAATTCTTTAATGACTAGTCTCGCTTTGTAATGTGGTTGTAAGGTGTGTTCTTCATGTTTAATTTGATAAACCTAATTTTTCAGTACGGTTTTCTCTTAGGTAATTTAACAAGCTCAAAAGTGTGATTTTCATGTAACGACTTCATCTTATCTTTCATTGAATCATTCCACTCTCTTTTGTGCTCATCTTTTATCGTCTCATCATAACTCTCAGGTTCTCCTTTGATGGTCAACAAGACATAAATCATTAGTAGAATATCGAGCTGGTGAATTTCTATATCTGAAAAAATCTCTTCTGTGAAACATGTGTTACTTCTATTTTTGACGACTATTCAAGAACATCATTATCTACCTCAACTTGGTTAGGACCCTTTACCTCATATATATCATCAAACTAATCATTATGAACCTCATTTTTAATTTGTGTAAAAGGTTGTGCCAAAGGAATTGAATCTAAGTCAATAAGATTGTCATTGTGTTGAAACTTTGTTTTATCTATCTTTTCAATGTCTTGTATGGTAGGTTTGGTCTTCTACAAAAACAACATCTAGAGTTCTTATGATCTTCTTCTGAATTGGATCATACAGTTTATAACTGAACCCATCTTGACCATAGCCAAGGAACATACATAATCTTGTCTTTGCAACAAGCTTTGATCTTTCATCTTTAGGAACATGTATGGAATATTTATAGCTAAATATATGTAGGTAATTGTAAGATATTTCCTTCTTCGACCAAATTCTATTTGGAACTTCAAATCCCAAAGGAGTACATATGTGAAATTTAAATCACGTACAACTATCCCAGAGGAACCCTACCATCCAATTGTCTCCTTGGTCCCTATCACATGGTCAGTCGTCACCTTTTGTACACTATTAGTTCTTTTTTTCGGACTGAATCACAAAATCTCCTTCTTGATATATACTATATTCAGTTGAAATAAATAATATGCAATTACGTTCTCTGCTTTTAAGTTGTATGTTATCACAGATTTAATAATACAAGAAAGAGAGAAGGGAAAAAAAGATTAAGAGTATTTTCACATTTGTCTCCATTTTCTTCTCTCTTTACCCTTCTGACCTTTGCTGTTACTCCTCCCCATCCTTTCAGTAATTAGAATCTCTAACTATGATGTAGAACCCGATCCTTATTCTCATCTCTTCATTTAAGATAATGCTTTTTATCATGTCCATACCTACTATTCTATTTGGGTTGAGTTTGATAAGACAATCCTAAATATCTCCCATATTGCATTGAACAATGTATCAAGAAACTATAAACCATGTATCTCATCCTCAAACTTGATATTCATTTCAACAACTCATCAATAATACCTTGGAATGTATTCATGTGACCTGGCATTTGTATTTTTCCATCTTGATACTTCAAAGCCATATTTTGCTAAATTAGAAACATTTTCATTTTACCATTTTTAAGGCATATAATTGTTGGGAAATACCGAATCAGATCCAATTCCCAGGCAGTGGAAACACATGGATATCAAGGATGTGTTTCTCAATCTTCCAAATTAGCATAAAACCATTTTTTGTCTTTAAATGCACATCTCCAATGTCAACGACTTTAGCTTATCTATCATTACCCATCTTAGCACTAGGACATCACCAAATGTGTAGGATGAAAATAAGTCCCTCTCCTAGATATAGCATGAATTAAGGTACCACTATCATTAATTAGAAAAAAGGGAAATTAGAAATATGTGGAGCATTCATAAGAGCCTTGGACTATAGTTCCTTATATTGAGATTTATATTGTGTAGAAATTTTTAAAAATTATAACACTAGTTTTGTGTGTTTTGATTAGGGGAGAGTATTTTTATTATAATGGATAGTAATAATATATTGTAATTGGCAAATTAACAAAGTGAAATTGCAATAACAATTATGTTTATTTTGATGGAATAAGATAGTTGTACTTCAATATCTTTAGGAAGAAATACATGACCCTTTTATATATAGGAGAAATGTCAAATCCATAAAAGGAAAGACGAATAAGAATAATATAAAACATTATTAATTACAACGAATTTAATAATATATAGCTAATATAAATCAACACTTCCCGCCAAGCTGGTTCAAATGTATCTTCGATTGCCAACTTGTCAATCATTCTATCGAATTGTACTTTTGGTAGTTCTTTAGTCAATACACCAATAGTTTGCTCTGTTGTTGGGAGATGGGGAATACATATCACACAAGTATCAATTTTCCCCTTTATTAAATGTTTGTCGACTTCAATATGCTTTGTCTTATCATATTAAATTGAATTATGTGCTATGAATATTGTAGCTTTGTTGTCACAATAAACCCTTATAGATGTCGTCTGAAAAACTTTCAACTCTTAAAGTAGCCTCTTTATCCATATACCTTCACAAATATCATTGACTAATGCTCAAAATTCTGCTTCAACACTGCTTTTAGCTACTACATTTTGTTTTTTACTTCGTCAAGTGACTAAGTTACCTCCAACAAAAGAACTAGAAGTAGATCTTCTATCTATTGTACTTCCTGCCCAATCAACATTGTATAAATTTCAACTTACAGATGACGATGTTTTTTAAACAATATACCTTTTCCTAGGATTCCTTTTAGATATCTTAGGATTTTGCAGGTAGCTTCAAAGTGAATTTTTCCTGGTGAGTGCATAAATTGACTTACAATGCTTACTATGAAGGTGATATTTGGATGTGTGTGAGACAAATGGACAAGTCTTCCCACAAGTCTTTGTTATCGTTCTTTATCCTTTACCTTCTTCTTTTGCAGCTTCCAATTTCAAATTAAGTTCAATAGGAGTTTCAGTTATCTTGCATCTAAGTAAACTTGTTTCTTTAAGTAAATCAATGATATATATTTTCTTTAGTTCACAACAATACCTTTAATGGATCTTACAAACTACATTCCTAGAAAGAACTTTAGTGTTCCTAGGTCCTTGATTTGAAATTTGCTTTGCAAGTTTCTTCTTTAAAGTAGTTAATTCTACTTCATCATTACCTGTAAGGATAATATCATCAACATAGACAATAAAAATTGTAATTTCGTTATTTGTAGAGTGCTTATAAAAGATGGTGTGATCAACTTGACTTTGTAGAAATCCAAAGCGTGTAATTACTTTCCCAAATCATTGAAACCATGCTCTTGGAGATTGTTTGAGCCCATATAAAGATTTCTTTAGTCGACATATTTGTCTTCACCGAAATCAATTTCAAAACTTGGTGGTAAGCTCATAAACACTTCTTCTTCAAGGTCACCATTGAGGAAAAACATTTCTTACATCAAGTTGGTTAAGGGGCCAATCTAAATTTGCTACAAGAGGTAAAAGTATTCTGATAAAGTTAATTTTTACTACAGAAGTAAAAGTTTCTTGATAATCAATCTCATAGGTTTGTGTAAATTCTTTTGCAACTCAACTTGCTTTATATCTTTCAACATTGCCATCAACATTTTATTTTATGGTAAAAACTCATTTACATTCTACTGTTTTCTTATCTCTTGGCAAGTCTACAATTTCCCATGTATAATTTTCTTAGAGCATTCATCTCCTCCATAACTGCTAATTTATAATTTGGATCATTTAAGGCTTCTTATATATTCCTTAAAATGAACAAGTTGGTTATCCTAGATGCAAAATCTTTATGACTGTTTGATAATTTTCAATAGGACATATAGTTTGCAATCGATATTTGGTGCAAGTTCAAATTCCTCCTAAAATCTATAAGGGCATCAAGATCAGACACAATAGGTAAGACATTTTCAATAGTTGGAGGGAAAAATTGGTTACCTAAACCTTCAAAATCGTTTCTTGGAGTTTCATATTAGATTTGTGACGAGTTAACTATCTAGTTCTTGTTTGTCTGATTGAGTCTTCTTCAAGTATGGTAAACACTATGTTTAGCCTGGCTTATTTTTATTTTTATTTTATTATTTACTTGTATGGAAAGAAATAAGTTAAGGTTTCAAATTATTTTGGGGAAAAAATTAGTTTTATGTTTTTAAAAAGAGGTACAAAGAATATTTGACTTAAAATAAAATCAAAATCTCTTTTATTGAACTATCACTTTGATGTTATTTTTAGAAAAATTATAATGGGTGGCAAAATTAGTTGTCATAATTGCAAATATGTCACATAAAAAAATTATGACAATTTTTTTAAAATTTTCCCGCTTCTATTTAGGCTTATTTATATGATTCCATATTTATCGATATGGCACTGATAGATGTCTATCAGTGATATCATTCAAAGATATCTATCACCAATAAACCATTTTTATGTCTATTAATGATCGATATCTACCACTGATAACACATTTTTATTTCAATCACTGATAGACCATTTTTGCATCTATTAATGATTGATATCTATAACTGATAGACCATTTTTACTTCAATCAATGATAGACATCTATCACTAATAGACCATTATATTTTACTTCATCAATGGTATACGTCTATCACTGTTAAACCATTATTTTTACTTCTATTAATAATATACGTCTATCACTGATAGACAATTTTTATATTTATTGGTAATATAAGTCGATCAATAATCAATGACAAATCAATAAATGTCCTTTTCGTTTCTCTACTATATTCATTGTAATTGGAGTTTAATAGAGATTAGCGTGAATTTATTACCTCCAATTGTTAAACGTCGAGCATGAAGACCTTGAAAATAAATGATACCATCGATTGGTGAACTGAGAAGATACACAAAATATAGTCGATGTTGTTGCATTGGTCACAACTGTAAAACACGTACATTACCACCAATTTGTAAAACATATAAATTACACAAAATGTATTTGATTCATTCTGGAGGTCAACTTTAGAAGTACACAAAATATTCCTAAAATTCCTTCGATAAATTTAATTTGAAAATCACCTCATAATGTCTTGAAATTTGTTTTAGAGTTTTCAAATAAAATTTGTTTTTTAATGGCCTGTGTGCTAGTCATAAAAATTGATTCATGTTTGTTCCTTCAAATGCAAATAGACAAAATATGGGATATTTTAAAATAAACCAAAAAAAAATTCTTCTTTTAGCGTAACAAAAATAACTGGATTTTTTTAAAAAAATAAAATAAAATAAAATTTGGTACCGTTTATAACAAGTGTTGTAAGGTGCGAATAGATTTCTTACACTAAAATGACTCTCGAGCTGAATCTGACTTTCGCAAATTATTGTTTTTATGTGTTCTTTGGTACTTCGAGTGGCCAATCACACTCTTGATTGGTGGCGACTCCAAATCTTTCTCTAGAGAAAGACCCATAAGGAAGAACGTCAGCTACTCTATTTTGTAATGACGTTGCAACAAGTAGAAAACTTAAAACTCAAGATTTAGATCAATAGAATCTTTTTCTAGTTATTCTCCCCCTGAATTAGAAGTTTCTATACTGGGCATTATATGACTAGTAAAATCAGAAAAAACTAATTTTAGGAAGAGGAACAAATACATCCTAAAAATTAGCATCGTCTTTATTTGGTTTCTTGCACAAGCTTGAGCTTTGATACCATGTTAAATCACCAATGAACATAGAAGCTTAAGCTGAAAAATCCCTCTGAAGAAAAACCCACCAAATCAATCGTGAAGTACACTTGTTTCACTTTCACAACCTTGGTTCTTTCACTGATGGAAAATCCATCCTAATGAAGGTAATTGACTTTGATGGAAAAACCACTAACTAAACACTACAAGAAATTAAAGATTTGGTGACGTAATTTCTACCAACATAAACAATAAATGGGTATTAGTTCTTTATCCTGGCGTTTTCTTAAGACGTCGAGCCAAAGTACCATTCTCGCGACATTTAATGTGAACAAGGGGTGATCTACTCTTTATCTAGGCATTTTTTTCACCACGTCGGGTAAAGTATAAGAGTTGACCAATGCTTTGGTAAGTGTGCATTGTTCTATCGACATTCAAGTAGAAACGTCGAGGAAAAGTCTTTAAGTGGAAGCAAACGAGAAGTCATCGCCCTACATTTGTACCGACATTTTTTGGATAGTCGGGGTAGCTGTAGTTCTATCGACGACTAAGTACAAACGTCAGGGTAACTAAAGTGGAAGCCGAAGAATGGGTATAGTCCTACTGACGTTCAAGTAAAAACATTGGGGGAATATCTTTAAGTGGAAGCAAACGAAAAGCTATTGTGCTATATTTCTATCAACGTTTTGTGGTTTGTCGGGGTAGCTGTAGTTCTACCAATGATTGAGTACAAAGAATTAAGGATTGGATCACTAGTGAGAGTGCATTTGCCAATGCTTTAATCGACGTTTCGTACTAAATGTTGGTAAAAGTCTTATAAGTAAAACTGTGCATTTTGTTTTTACTGACTAATTGAGAAGTTTGACCGATGTTTATCATGATGTCGGGAGAAATTAAACCTCAAAATGAATTTCACCCCTTCTTCTTTCTCATTTTCTCCCTCCGCTCGATCTTCCTCACCACTACTCTCTGCAAACCACTTCCATAGTCGCCAGTTGCTCCGCTGCTTCCTCCGCCACTCCTCCGTTGCCCGTCGCTCTCTATAGTTTCGGTTTGTCTCCTACCTTTTTTGCTTTCTGTGTTTTGTACTATACCTAGGGTTTAGTTGAATTTTTTTTTTCTGAAATGTGGAACGAAGGTAGTTCCATAATGTGGGGGAAAAGGTTACTGATTTGAGTTCACTTTACTAACATTGTGTTGCTATGATGAATGTGATTGAGTTAGGTTTGTGAAACATTGTTCTCCACTTATTTATCATAAGTTTAGAAATGATGGGTGATTTTGCTTTAATGCTCTCTATTGTTTTGTCAATTCCAATCCTTTGATTGTATTGCCCATTAACAAAAATGGAAAAAGGCAACAACTTTTTCGTGGAGAGATTGAATACACCTTTTAAAAAGTAGTGTATGATTGGCAATAGAAATATGGTCAGATTTGTGCTTCTGAAGGACGATGCAAGAACATATCTAGATATGTATGTTATGATTGTAATTTTATCTGAGGTGATATATATCATGTTACGATTGAAGATTGATTAAAAACAATCTAATTTTGAGCCACTTCTCTAAGTATAAAAGGTGGATCGAAAGATTTTGAAGATATAAAATTGTGAAGTGTTTCTTCTGCTAGAACAAGAGAACCATGATCAATACGTTGTTGGTTAATCAACGAGAGACGAGAGATCAAAAGCGATCATGTACCATTTCTTTAATTAAAAAGTAAAAGAAATTAGATATGGATGATCACTATTTTCAGTACGTTAGAGAGAGAAAGGGATGTGGGGACTAATTAAAACCTCTTCTATTAGAGAGAGAGAAAGAGAGGCAAATAGAGTGATAAAAAAATTTCTCAATTAGAGAGAGAAAAAGAGAAGGAATGATTAAAACCTCTTCAACAAGAGGGAGAGAGAGATAACTAGGGAGTGATTTGAAAAATTTTCAATTAGAGAAAGAAAGAGAGAGACGTAGAGTAATCAAAACCTCATCCATTAAGATATTGAGAATGAATTAGGAGGGATTATTAGTAGTTCTTTCATTATTATAGAAAGAGAGAGAGATAAGGATGGGTTGGCTGAAGGGTAAGCTTAACCGAAATTTTGGCTAAAACATCGGAAGATTGTACCCCAACGGGCTTCTCCCGACGATATTACCGACATTTTTTTACGTCAATAGTTTATTACACTAACTTTTTGTCGAGTTACAGTGACATTTCTTTTCGTCAACAAAAGATTAAAATGTTGTAGTGAGAGGAGAAGTTCACGCAATGCCCGATGAAGAGAAGCCTACTAAACTTACAAAGATTTCTTCAAATCTATAGTATCCACGAGCGTTGTTGCTCAATCGTGCAGAAGATAATATCCACTAGCCAACGGACAAGAATATGTATAGAAGTTATGGGGTCAAACTCGCGAAGAAACACCCAATGACGAACTCGCAAATGGTGAAACCCATGTACAAATGATGAACCAGATGTGAAATTTAGCTGCATTATTGCATGAAGAGATCAATCCTAATTAATGAAACCCACTAGTGAAGTCACCAATGGTGAAATCCACAAAACCTGCGAAGTCGTGACTGTCGAAAAACTCCAACTAGCTGAGTACGACTGGTCTATGACTATGTGATAGGTTGATTGTGTTACATTGAAACTAGATTGCATCAATGGTTGCTCATTGTTGTCATGCAATCATGTTCTATTTATGACAATACCGTCGATAGATGTCCCATGCCACGTTTTGTGAACCTAGTGATTGTAGTACACACAAGGTTGTATCCCAAAATGATAAGTTCTGAACTTCACAATTTAACTAGAACTACAGGTAAACTAAAGGTAACCAAAATAGAGGTGATTCAAAAGACCAAAAATAACTTTAATTAATAGGTAGGAACATAAAATAGGTCTTTGAGATGAGAACAGGTTCAGATTAGGGAACTAATGCATACTAATTAGTGCTAAAATGCTATAGCAAAACATATACTGCATAAAACCATATAATAAATTATAGACTCTTTCCAGAGATCAACAAGCAGACTCCATTCTCATTTCTCCTCTTCTTACTCCTAGTGTGTGCAATAAGTAAGTGCTATCCCTAACTCCCTTACAGATTCACTATTAGAATCATATTAATGTGGTTATTAAGAGGTAAACTAACTTCTCTTTCCCAAGAACAAATTAACAAAACATAGTGACAAGTGGACCAAAGGTAAACACTAATTTAGCAAATAATTTATTAATAACCAGTTCCAGTTAACATAGTAGTTACAAAGTTCATAAAAATTAACTACGCAGCCCCTAATCCTCACCTTAAACAATTTAGCTCATGCTTAAAGGAGAGACAATACACAAAACTTAAATAAAAATTAAAATCATTACAAGAAATTGAACTCAGTTTGAGCTTAAGCAACACTACAACAAAATGATTAAACTAAATCTTAAGAAAGGTACAAAAGAAATGGAACAGAAGTAGAGAATGAAGCTCTTGCAACTAGTTTTTTTTTTCCAGAAATGGTATCCTTTTGATCAACCCTAACTCTTCCTTCGTTGTTTTCTTCTCTTCTTTTGTCTTAATAAAAAAGTTGTTCGTAAATGACGGTCTCTTGTCCCTTTTCTTAAGCCAAAACCTTATTTCCAAGTCACAACAAAAATCAGAGCTGAAGTGGCATTCCATTCTACATGGCAACAACTCATTGAAGACTTTTCTACAATTCATGTAGTCAAAGTAAGCTCAATTAATGAATTGCCAGCTCACTGACTTCACACATTCAGCTCTCAAATGCTCCCACATTTCTTTTGTTCACCATTTTTCTCCTGTAAAAGCTATCTTACTACTACATGATTAGTGTGACAGCTAAATTTAGACAATAGAGTTAAAAAATTCATTACACAAGCATTAGTGTCAAATATACATAAAAGATATACACGATTGATTAAACTATGCAAATAAGGACTCATTTTAGCTCATTTTCACATCCTTGGGGTCATTTTCTAACTTTTAGGCACAAATTAATGCAACTCTAATGATCCTACAAACCCCCCAAATTTGAATCATTACTCGTCCCTGAGTTATGTCTAGCTTCTTTTAACCAACTCTAATGATCCTACAAATCCAGCCCAGCAACACATAACTGAAACTAGCAAACTTCTTTCAAAAGCTCCTCTAAACTCAACAATTCAACCTCAGAATTGCCCTACTTTCTGCAATTCTTCCAAGTTATAACTTCATTTTTAACTAGGCAACAACTACTTCGCTTTGATGTATTCTGTAATTTAGAAAATTCAAGCTACAACCTACTCCTTTTTGACACAGCTTCCATCATAAGACATTGGTGTAGACCTAATAGACTGCAACACTCACTTTAGTTTTCAGCATCACACTCCTTTGGAAAGGACTCATTTCATTCAAGCAGTTTTGATCTTTCTTTCTTTCTCAAACAATTTTTTTTTTTTTCCAAATTCAAGTCTTATTCTCTAAACAACGACATCTTGTTATGAAGTTGCCTAAGTTTTCAGCTTAAATTCTTAAAAATTATATGCAATAGTCCTAAAACCACCTTTTTACATTAACCTTCCTTGCTTTAGCATGGCAACATCTTATTATGAAGCCACCTAACTTGGAGAAGCATTAAACATGCAAGCTGCACTCATTTCCAAGGGGACTAATTTATTTATTTTTAACAAGTACTTCTTTCGAAAGAGGAATGTGTTCCAATATGTCAGAGAAGTATTCTCCATGCTGACTCTTTTTCTGCTTTCTTCATTTTTTTTTTGTAGAAAATGGGAACCCACACCCCCAAACTTAAAACTTTCAATGTCCCCAATGAAATGATGCTCTTTTTAAAGGTAGATTACTAAAAGAAGAAGAAAAGCTAAAGCCTAAAGGTAAATGTCCTCATGTTATGCCCAAAATTTGCTTAACAGTAGGCTAAATAACTAAGAACAATATATATTCAAGGGAAACTCCCATTGCCTAGCATAGATGGCCACAAAATATAAGTAAGAAGGTCGACTAGAGCTTAAAACACAAAGTAAAGAAGGGCTAAGAAAAAAAATTAGCCAATCAATTGGAAACAAACAATGAGTATGCAAGAACATAGAAATATGTAGGCAGAAATCTAAAGCTGCTTTATATTAGGAGCTTAGTGAGGCACAAGATAGTGTACATGAGGTACTAAAGACAACAAAGTAGACAAAACATAAAGAAGAGCAAGAAAAATTGAAGGTAGACAAGTCATAAAGGAAAACACACAACCCTTAACAGACTAAAGAGAAACACAACAACACCAAAAAATTTGATAAGAAGCAAACAAAATGTTAGGATTTATGCCCTAAAGCCTCATAATTTGTGTAATATTATTTATAAAATATATTTTTATATGTAATATTTATTTTCTTTTTTCTGAAAATCCTAGGTTACTAATGTAATCTTGAATAGTATGTAATTGACTTACAAGAGGATCATGTTCAAGAAGTAACCTAAAGAGTCTATAGTATATGGATAAGGTTGAGTGTCTTATCTTGGTGACACTATTGATGCAACCCATTTTGTAATGGTTATAAATGATTTGATCTAAATCGTTCATGTGGAGACATGCGAGTGAGAGTATCATATACAATGAGTGTGTATAAGACTGGACCGTGAAATATTTTATCTCTCTTCGTAAATCCGTTAAGGAGAAGATTAATATTTCATAGGATGATCATATTAGACTCGATCTTAATCCTGATTGAATTATGAACTCATGCCTGTGAGGACATGTTCTTTTATTTACATGGGTGAGAATGGCTTTAGAAGCCAATTTAATAAGCCTACTATATTGAGGACATGAGCAAATGGGAAGCTGGGAACATAATCTCACAAGATGGAATTCACTCCTTCCCTTATAGGGTAAGTAGATGAGTAATTCCCTTAAGTGATAATTTTGGGACTTGAACAATAGGGCCCCACCTTCTCACTAGCGCGAGAGGGACTTAGTTGATGGCTGGATCATAAACATATTGTTCATTAGAGGATCAATTGTACTTAAGGTTTAAGATATAATTACAGGGGTAAAACAAAATTTTGACCTAATTGTAATTATGAACTACTCATGAAAGATCGACTTGCATGTAGTGATCATATATCAATGAACATAACCTGTCCTACAGTGCATAAGAGTGCAACTCTGAGTTTTTAGTGTAGTGACCTTGACTTAATGAGTGAAAATTAATTCATTAATGAGTTTAATTCATTAATTTTGTGTCATTGGAGCTTATAATTTTTAGGTTCATAAGGTCCCCTAGCTAGCTCACTAATGGATTAACTATGTTGAAAGAAAAATTAAATTTGAAGCTGTTCAAATTAAAATTTAATTACATTAAATTAAAAATGAGAAAATAAATGTATTTAATACATTTTTTAAAGAAAATTTTATATTATGTAATTTTAATATATAAAGTATATATTAAAATTATTTTAATGTATTAGATACATTAAATTAAAAAGAAAAAAATAAATGTATTTGATACATTGATTTAAAA
>JAOANK020129990.1:0-17784 GCA_026257165.2 Telfairia occidentalis
TTATTTGAATCATATTCAAATAATATTTCTCACATAACCTATAGTTTTAATATGAATCATATTCATATTAAAAACCTAATTATATAAATCTCATTAATGTAATATATATTTGAATCTTATTCAAACATTATTCTCCCATAACACAAAGTTCAACTATGCATCTCATACATAATAAACTTTATACTATAATGTATTTACATACATCACCTAATTTTATCTCATACAATTAATTCACTTAAATGAATTTGAACAATTCCAATTAAACCAAAATTACTAACCGTCATCTTATCCTATATGAGCTAACAGGTAGACCTTATGGACCTATCAATTTAAAGCTCCAATGATACGAGATTAATTAATTAAACTTTTTAATTAATTTAATCAACATTAATTAATTGTTGGTCACTCCACTAAAGACTGACAGCTGCACTATTTGCACTGTAGATATATTTCTGTGTCCATGAATTCAATCAATCAACAGTAAGTCGACCCTTCACAATTGCTCATAATCACAACTAGGTCAAATTGCCATTTTACCCCTGTGCTACCTCTAACTCCTTAATTACCACCGATACCTGTAATGAACAATTTAGTCATAGTCCAACTATGAGCTAGACCTCTCTCTAGTCAGTTAAAGAGTGAGACACCTCATTGTTCAAGCCCTAGTATCAGCTCTTGAGGGAGCAATTCTAAATGAGTGAATTCCAATCTTGTACAGTTGAGTTCGCAGCTCCCTTTTCAAACAAATCCCCAAAAATGTAGCTTATTGAATCGGCTTATTCGGCCACTCTCACCCATACTAATCAAAGGATCACCTTTACTGACAGGAGTTCACAACTGATTCAGGATTTAGGTCGAGTCACCTATATCATCCTAGTGAAGTGTAAGTCTCTTTCAGCAATGGTGTTATATTGAAAGACGAATCACTTAGCGGTTCGGTTTTATACAGGTCTCACATATATAGGATACTTTCACTCACATGTCTTCACATGAACGTTTTAGGATCGAAACGTTTGCGACACTTTACAACACTTGTAACAATCACAAAGCGGGCCGTATCCATAGTGTCACCAGGATAAGGCACCCAACCTTATCCATATACAATAGACCATTTAGGTTATTTCTTAAACATGATCTACCTGTATGTCTCCACATACATGTTTAAGTTTTTCATAAAATAACCTTGGATCTTAGTTTATTGGATTGAGTTTATGCACACTAAATGTCGAATAAAATAAATCTTTTTTAATTAAATAAATAATTTGAATATATAAATTACAAGACCATGAAGGTTTAGGGAATCAACCCCAGCAGACCGATGATTTGATGTCTCATCCAGCTAGGGATGTTAAATCAAGCTTCTTGGAAGGTAACCCAAGCTCTTCTTTCCCCTTTCCTTTCCTTTTGCTATTTATTGGCTAGTTTGTTGTTTTTGTGAGCCCAGTTGTTCCTTGAAAATCTATTTTCTTGCCCTCTATTTCAGGAGCCATAGCATAGTCGTACTGAGTCCATGTGTCTGTCGTGTTGTGGGTCGTCTCACCCTCCAGGCTAGTATTGTTTACTCTTGCTTGGTCTTTTCTTTTTCATACATTGAGGACAATGCATGATTTTAAGTTTCGGGTGGGGTGTCTTGAGTACTATGTGCTGCTAGGATAGATTACATGTGAATTCTGACCTTAGCTCCTAAATATGTTATTGATTGATGATTTATAATTTTGGATAAAAAAAATTTCGATTCAATTGAATGATATAAATGATTGTTTGCCTGACTGTATGTTGAAAAGTAGAATTTTCATGCTTGTATGTTGAGGACTATGACTTTCTATGATTTGCTGTGATATGTATGTCGGTTGAAATAAGGAAATTAGTAGGCATACTTCTGAAGTAAGTTATGTTTGAAATCCCTATTTGAATTCCTTGTATTTTAAGCTTGTAGTCCGCCTGTTTAGAGTCTTGAAGGCTTAGAGTGTCGTTAATGGGGTTAGACTTAAGATGTTTTACAATGGACTAGTTATTGGATAGTGAACTTCTAACTTAAAGTAGCCTATGCTGAAAATGAATTATGCTCAATAAAGTATGTTTAAAGATTACTCTTCCTTTCTTTGGCCCTTAGTCGATGGGGAATGCTGAAAAAAAAGAAGCGAAAAGAAAGTGAGTACTGTCTTAGAATAGAAGTGTTGCTCGTAGTTAAGATAGTACGTCTTGACTAGGCTCCTCTTTTAGAAAATTTGAAAAAAAAAGAGAGAAAAATAAAAGAAAAGGAAATAATAGCCTCCCAAGAAGCACTTAATTTAACGTCCCTAGCTGGACGAGACATCAAATCATCGGTCTTTCACCATCATACCCTGTATCCATCGAGCTTCCCACTTTTATTCTTGATCCTACGAAGCACATTTAGGAAAATATTCTCTTCTACTTTGCTCACACTAGTAGGTAAAATAACATGAGTAAAAGCATCATAGAATGCATATCTAAAATGCGCAGGTAGGGGTTTCAATTTTATATCGAGAGACTTATCTTTTTCAAGCTTTCTATCATGCAGCACAACCCTAGGATTATCACTAGTATGTTCAGTAGATGCAAAATCAGAAATAGAAGCAAAAACAGAATCAAGAGTGTGGATGACTGATAACTCTCCAAAAAAGAGTTATATAGCTCAAATATATGCTCATTATTGGTCCATTTGACGTGTCTAACTCTTGTTTTATTGTTAATTTGCCTTGAACTATTCTTCATTATTAATTTAATGATGATGTGTCATATGGCGATTAATATAGACTTTTTAACGAGAAATTTGTAGTTAGAATGATGATTTTTATTATTTAATGTCTATGATAAATTGAAAGCTCAAATCTATTATCTTCGCCATTTTATAGGTTATGCGGTAGAGAAAAAACATGCACTGGGATTTCATTAAATGAGTTGGCACGCAGAATGTGATAAACCCAAGATTTTAACTTAGCAGGGATGCGTGACATCATCTTGGAGACTTAGAGGATGCTATTTAAAGGGAATAAACGATTATTTTGAGGCATAGAAGTTTGTGGTAGCAGTAATATACAATTTTGGGAGAAGGAAAGGAAAACACATTCCTTGAAGGAGAAAGAAGACTCCATTGCAACAAAGAAACTATGGAGCAGCAGCTTTAAAGGCAGAAAAAGTGGTTTGAGTAGCTGAAAAGCTCACCTACGGCTCCATTTATTCTCCTGAGTTTCTTTTACTTAGTGTCTATTTAGTATGAATGCTTCATACTTTGTTAGCATGGATATAAACATGAGGAAGAACTAATTTTCCTTGTGGTTTAGCTGTAAAATGAACCTTACTTTAATATTGTGATTTGTTTAGTTATTTTCTTAAATAGAATTATTTTTTTCAGCTTATTTTAGTTGTTTTATCTTCCATAATACTTAGTCCAACTGGCCACCGATTAAGTATTTTAGTTAGGCTCAATACTGAAAGGGTTGGGTTTAATCGAAAACACTAGAATGATTTAGTAACAGTTACCCTTTTAATCGTGTCGAAAGCACTAAACGTAGTGTATTTGGCAGTAAAATCATATGGGTAGGAGTTAAACTTGATTATAGTTAATCTGAGCTTAGACATAAAACTGATTAGTTTAATAACTCATAGAACTCAAAAGTGTTTCTCATGAGTCGTTCCCCAATTTGCTGGAAATTCATTCTGTTTCAGAAAATGTTGTAGTAAAGTCACCGCATCTGGCGTAGGGGGATTCAAACAGCTAAAACCACATTTCTTTCTGAAATATCTTTTGTCTATTGTGTATGCTCCTACACTTCTATCACTTTTTTATAGTATTACTTTTTTTTTAATTCTTTATTTCACTACTGATTAAACCAACGTTATTATTCCAACCCTTCTTTCTTTTTGTTGCGCCATAGAAAGTAAATTTTGCTTGAATGGTTAAAGAATCCTTGTGGAGACGATATCCTGGAATACTTCATCTTTATTACTTGTACGATTGCTTATACTTGAGCATGATTTGTCTTCATTTTATTAGTATTATTGTCCATGGCTGAAGCATATTCATCGCATTCCCGTGAAGACAATAATGACAAGTTCAACCTCATGCAATTGGCCTAGGCTACCACAAATAGAATTCAAGATGCTATTATTTTGGTCCATTGTAGAAGAGACCACAACAAAATCAGATTTAACAACATGTTTATCTAAATCTTCTATTTTATAGCACATACTAACTTTAGTAAGCTGTTTCGTGAATTGATAAATATAGAACTTTACCTCGTCATCGTCCACCCTCAAGGTTAGCTTACCTTGCTGCACGTCAATCAGGACCATTTCTGTGGCCAGAACTAGTCTTCCAAGGATGAAAGGTACCTCGATGTCTTCCACTATGTCAAGCACCACAAAGTCTGCAGGGAATATAAACTTGTCAACCTTGACAAAAACGTCCTTCACTATACCATGGGGGCGAGTAATGGACCAATCTGTCTGCTACAACGATATCGTAATAGGTTGCACCTCGCGTAAATTTAGTGTCTTGTAAACCGATAGAGGCATTAAGTTAATATAGGCTCCTAAATCACATAATGCATGATTAACAAATAAATTACATATGATGTAGAGAATTGTAAAACTCCCTGGGTCCTTTAGCTTTTCTGGCAGCTTCTTTTGTATGATCACGCTACACTATTCTGTCAAGATCACTATCTCATACTGCTCAAACTTCTTCTTTGAAGTCATGATCTGCTTAAGAAACTTCACATAATTAGGCATTTGTTTAAGAGCATCAGCAAAAGGTATATTTATGTGCAGTTTTTTAAAGATCTCTAAAAATTTTGAAATTGAGCATCTAATTTTTACTTTCTAAAGCATTGAGGGTAAGGGATGACATTAAGATTAGCAGTGATAGAGTCAGAGTACTTCCCTGATGATGATAGTTTGGGTGCCTCCCTTGATGTCTCCTCAACCTTGTTTTCATCTCTCTTATTCTCTTCAGCTTTATCGGTCTCCTGATGTTCAGGCTCCTCCAACGTTCTACCACTTCTCAATGTTATGACATTGCATTGTTCTCTCGAGTTTACCTCGATATTGCTTGGGAACTTGCTTTTCTGCATGGTCTTAAGAGTGGTGACAATCTGGCCGATTTGAATCTCCATATTCTTCAGGGTCTTCTCTTGGTTGTCCACCTTGTTTCCATGTTGAAAGCCCGGTTCCTGAACTCTGTGATAAATGTTGCCAACATGTCCTCCAAAGAAGTTTTTCTCTCAAGTGGCTGCTATGAGGTAGAAGTAAGACCTAGGGGATTCAAAACATTATTGTTAGTGTAAAAATTTACATGGTTTCGAATACCTGGATAATAATGGATGGGCAGCGAGCTCTGCTAGACTCCAAATTTGTTTTGCTGGGCCCCATGAAATCCATAGTTCTTGTTCACATAGTTGGCTTGCTCCAACTAAGAATTTTCTCAAATAGGATACGAATGGCATGCCGCCATGGATGCAGTCGACTGAGGCTTGCCCTACTTGTGCTTTAAGAGCACTTACCTCATTGGCATTATGAAATCTTGAATCTCAAGTAGCTGATGTCTCTACAGGGTAGTGGTAGGTTATGGCAGAGATATCCTCAAGTATTGTACGAGCCACCTCTGCAGTCTTTGAAAATAATGAATCACCTATAGCTGCATCTAAAATAGATTTAGTAGCATTGGTTAAACCATCATAAAGGTATTGGATTTGAAGTCAGTCAGAAAAATCGTGTTGAGGGCACTTGTATGGAAGGCTTTGTAATGCTCCTATGCCTCAAACAACTACTATGTCCCATGTTGACTGAAAGTACTGATCTTCGATATGAATTTTTGAGTCTTTTCGCTAGTGGGAAATATTTGTTAAGAAATGCTTGAACCAACTCGTCTCACGTGTTTATGCTCCTAGCAGGTAGTGTCTTCAGTAAATCCTTTGCACAATCTTGTACAGAGAAAGGAAATAAGCATAAGCGAATGGAATCAGCTGAAACACCACTAACCTTAAAAATACTGCAGATTTCCAAGAATGATTGTATGTGCTTGTGCTCGTCTTTAGTAGCTAGGCCTCTGAATGCTCCCTTACGGGCCATCTGAATCAATCCTAGCTTAAGCTCGAAATTATTGATTTCATGCGGTGCATGTGCTATCCCAGGTTGGGCTGTAGGAACTAAGGGCTGAAAATAATCTCTAATCGACCGTGCAGCTCCTTGTTGCTCAGCCATGTTCACCTGCTCTAACCTGTTCTCTCTCAAATTCCTCCTAAAAGTTCTATCTATTTCTGGATCAAATGGAACAAGGCTAGCTTCTCTAGTACGGCACATGCATCCAATATAAAGAAAATAAAAAAAAATAATGTACACCCTCAAGTAAGATCGATAATGTTCTCTCAATATAAATAGAAATAAAAACATCAATCCTCTGCAACGGTGCCAAAAACTTGGTTGCAACTCACTACATTACCGCAAGTGCATGAGTCAAATTATAATATAAAACGATCTAAGAGATCGAGTATTGTCCTTTGAAAATTAGGTTATTAAATCTACTTAGTACCAAAATAATAATTGTCAAGTTTTATTTAGGGAAACGAACTTGCACGCAGCCGGTCTAATCTAAAAGGCGAATAAAATCAAAATGCTAAAAGGCACGTAAATAAAGGAAAATCAAGGAAATGTAGTTCGAGGGTATTGGCGTTGTAAAACGACGTAATTAACTATCTCACTCAACTAGAGAGATGCATTTAATTATCAATTTCATAAGTTTAAGGCTATAAACTGGGGTTTCCTCCTCTCGAGGTCTACCAACCCTCACTAAGAACTCCCTAAATGAATGTCTCGCCATAAAAAGACAAAAAGTGGCATAAAAGTAACCTATTTCGGACCTCACACGCACCTCTATCACTTTCAAATCTAGAGAAACATATGTCCAATGTCTCACTTTACTACCCTTTCTAGACAATAAAACAACGTGCAATACATTTATTGGCCAAATAAATATAAGGATTCAATGTTGGAATTTAGAGTCAAACCGATAAATATGCATCAATGCATTAAAATCAATAATTAATCATCCATAAAACAATCCAACACCCTAAAACTAATGGGTTTAGCTAAAATACATCATCAAAATAAGTTTAGAACAACCTAATACAACATATTAAAGAGAGAAAAGAAAACTCCCAGGTCGATTCTTCCCCATCTCCAGCTCTGAACAAACTCTTGTGCTCGTGATTTTCATCCCCAAAACTTAGAAAAGTTTCCAAATCATCTCAGCATGAATGCCCACTATAGACTGACTCTGAACCTAAAAAATCGCTCTAAAAACGGAGCCCAAAAACGAACTCTTCGAACCCTTGCGGTGAAAAATAACGTATATAGTCTCAGGCAGCAGCATCAAGATGCTATGCACTAGCGTTGGGACGTTGTGCTTTAATATTATAAAAATGCCACTGAAAAAAAGGAGAAATATTTCGACGTAGTGTCTCAATGTTGTTGCATAGCGTCTCGATGCTACTACGAAAAATCACTTTTGTCTTGCCAAAATTTGGGCAGCATTGAGATGCAATATTCCAGCTCTCAATGCTAAAGCGTTCTGTCTTGCTTGTCACTATTTGGGTGTCTCAACGCTCTCTTTTGGCGTTGAGACGTTAGGCTCTCGAGTTTTGGCATTTTTTTAACATATCTTCTTCTTTCCTTAGCCGAATTTACTTTTCTTAGGCTTGTTTTTCAACTCAAATAACATCGAATCTATAGTTTTTCCTCCAATGCTCGGTTCCTACAAATTCAATAAATAAAGTATCAAAGTATACAATTCAACCCACAAAAAATTTATATTTAAGGCTCTAAAATAGCACTTTTAGAGTGTTATCATTGACCCCGAGGCATGGGTCATCTATGTGAGCTTGTCTCCAAGACGTAAAAAGACACAGCCATGTACTCCCACTCCAACTAAGTGGTACTGAGCAATACTTTCCCTCTCAATCATCTAGTGGAGAAAATGTTCTTCACAAATTCGCTTCATTCTATCATTGAAGCCAGCTCCCAAGATTGAGAAACTACCCTTAACTTTAGTATATTTCTGAGTCATCATTGATGCAATAAATCACTTTAACGGCTTCATCGAACTACATCGTCTGACAACCGGGGTGTTCTTACAACCCTCTAAACTAAATTCCTTATTCTGTTTGCCCAATTGTTTACAAGATGAACATTGACTTCCTCAATCGACCTTGGTTGTCGTTGTTGCTGGTGTAACTTTGCTTCTATGCAAATCATCTGCAATTGTAACTTGCATCCACCATTTCTCTAATTTTCTGACAACTCTCAAATCAACCATATACAGTGCAAACTGTTTATGCCATATTGCCACCAACTCTGACTCTCTAATGAGTCTCCACGAGTCATCGCTAAACTCACTCTTATAATCCTCATCATCAAACTTACCAACTGAAATAAGATTCAACTTGATATTAGAAACATACCTAATATCTCGTAGCACTAGTGAGCTTTAACTATCTATCTTCATTGTAACGTCTCCAATCCCTCTCGATATAGAGACTTTACCATTCTCCATTCTTACCAAGCCATGATTCCTGTAGTGAAGGAAGTGAAAAGTCTCTTGTCTGAAGCTATATGAATTGAAGCTGCATTATCTATGGCTCACTTTGATGAACAGTTCTCAAGTTTTGTGTTACTCTTAACACAAATCAATGCATCATGCGTGGCTGCATTTGTCTATGCCTTGAGCAGGTCATCACTCAATCATTGACACTTGGACTTGACATGACACTTCTTATGACAATAATAACACTCTACATTTTTCAGTTAATTCTTTCTACTACCAGTACTGCTGCTACAATGTTGCTCTTCAACAACCTTTTCCTTACCCTTACTAACAGACAATGTTGACCCAAAAGTAGACTCTTTAGAACCACTACCCTTTCTATGAAGTTATTTAGCTGCTGCTGCATCACAGATCTCAGAAAATTTAAGACTACCACTCCCTAATGAATTAGATATTGCAGTCTTCATAGTTTCCCAACTACTAGGCAAGGACATTAAAAGCATAATAACATTTACCTTATCACTAAAAGTAATATTAGCAACCTCTAATTGTTCTTCAAATTAGTCATCTCATTATATGTGAATTAACCAAACTCTTCTCATCTATACTATACGTGCAATATCGCCTAACAAGATAAACCATATTATTGGCAGAAGGTTTTTCATACCTGTTTGTCAAAGCCTCTATCAGGTTCTTTTCACTGTCTCATTAACCGCCAAGCTTGCAACTTCATTCAAGATTTCCCAATTTTCATCCTTCATTCTTTCTGGTCTCTTTTTCAAGGCCTTATGAACATTGTTATACATTAAAAATGCTTGAAACTGCATCTTTTATTAACTGAAATCATCTCTATTGAACTTGTTGATTCCACCAAATTTATTTGTGCCTTCCATTGCTCCTGAATCTAGAAACTTTGATACTAGTTGTTAGGAAAATAAACTGAAAAACGGATAACTAGGCCCAACTAAATGGCGTATTCACTTCCACATGCAAAGCACACAAATTAATTAAACACCACAAGCAATATAAACTGAAAATAAAGAGTTTCAGGGATAGAGAAACTTGACTCAAAAGGTTCATATTGGTTCACCCCAACAATCAAAAGTCTACGTCTGATTCATACAACTGCAAGTTTCACTATAATTAGTAGAAGGTTACAATAGAAACTCTCTCAATAACCTCACTTACAATCTCGCTCTTAGTGTTCTTAGTTAGCAAAACAAATACAAACGAACAATCTATTTTTAGATTTTTTCTCTAGAAAAAGTCCACTCTTAATAACCATAGTGAACAATAGAAGAAAAACGGCTAAGGTGAACTTTTAAAAAAATCGAGATAGCGTCGCAATGCTAGGAACAACACTGCAACGCTACAATATGGCACACAGTAGGGCCATGGTGCTCCGAACTTTTTTCTTCGCCTCTTCCAAACGCCTTAAGCAGCGTCGTGTTGCTTCTGTCAAGCGCTGTGGCATTGCCCCCTCAAGACTTCTGGCTCTGCAACATCCAATCGCTTCCCTCGATTTGTTTTCTTCACTTATTGTATAACAAATTTTCATGAAGAAACTCATTTGATGATTTGGGCTCCACAACCCAACATGATATACCTAATATGAAGCATATCATTGATATCATTGATATACTTTATAAAAGGTATATTAATAATATAGTTGATATACCTAAAAGTATATATCTCTACCATTATTTTTTTTTTTAGTTCAACAACATATAGTAGTGAAGATTTGAACCTTCGACCTTTGGTCAAGAATACATATTTTAACAAGTTGAATTATGCTCAAGTTGATATATCTCTACTATTATTGATATATCTAACATACCTAATATCAAGTATATATATTATATATTAAATTATAGAAAATTAATATACAATGAGTTATATAGTTTTTAAGTATATCATTGATATAATAAGTTATATTAACAATATAGTTGATATACCTAAACTGACATATATCTGTACTATTACTTTGTTTTAGTTCAACGACATGTGGTGATGAAGATTCAAACCTTCGATCTTTTGGTCAAAGATACATGCCTTAGCAAGTTGAGCTATGCTTAGATTGACATATATCTTAGCTATTATTAATATACACCTAATGTGAAGTATATCTGTTACATTCAATAAATGAATGCCATCTTTTCCAAAAAAAAGAAGGAATGATATGCTTCATATTATGTATACCGATGTTATAAATTTGATATACCAAGAAAGAAAATAAAAACTAATTCTTACCTCTTTGTCTTTCTTGTTTGAACAATATGTCATATAATCAACCACCTTTTGAATATTAAAATTGTTGTTGGAGGTTTATTTTGTTGAAATGATTTTTTAGATTGCTTTTTCTTTTTAACTTTTGGTAGAAATCATTCATTTATAACTTCTAGTACAAGTGAAACTAACATACCTAATATCTCATTATTTACTCTTTTTAACTCTTTTTATTTTCTTTTCAAGTAAGCTATATTTACACTTTTATTATTGTTTTTTTTTTTTTTTGTTCAAAATTTTATTCTTCTTTGTCATCTTATTTTTCATAATTTAGTTTTTCCTCTATTTTCTCCATTGATTCTTTAATAAAAATTTAGATATAGCTTGTAGAAAAATATTTAATTGTAGGTTAAAGATAAACTATTGAACAGTAAATTAGTGATACACTTGATATATTATGCATATCACTTATTTACTTATTATTACATATGCCAAGAAAATAGTATATCAAGTATATCAGTGATGTATAATTGATATTACTAATATAATTGATACTAAGTATTATCGCTGATATACTTTTTATTACGTGTATCGACCATATATATATATATAATCAAGTATATCAATGGTATATCATTAGTATATCACTGATATACTTGATACAAAATCGCATTCGTTAACAGAAACCATTCTTTTAAAGGTATTTAAGACTTCTTCGCATTTTTGGTTAAACTTGGCCTTGCATTTTTGCTATATTTGCAAAATATAAATGTAATTGCTATATTTGCAATATCCTATTTTTTTTCTACCATATTTGTGAGAGATCCCTTAATTTATGAATTAATAAAAATAATTAGTTTAGTTGTTGCTACTATTATATCACTTAAATTAGTTCAAATTAGTTTGCTAATACTTGTTGTGTATATTTCGATATTAAAATGTTAACACATATTTAGATACTTGTTAACTATTTTTTTTAGGACAACCTAATATAACTTAATTGATCATAAAAATAAAAATAAAATGATGATGATTATTATTTTTTTTTTTTTGGAAGAAATATAAAGATTAAAATGATTATTTTTTTAATAGATTTAACGATTAAAGATTAAAATATACATTTAGGGATCATATATCTTGAATAAATCTCAAAAAAAGAAACAAAAAAACAAAAATCAAAACACAAGAGGGGAACAAAAACGAAAGAGATGGATCATTGGGGAATCGCTCTTTTTTTGTTTCTTCAAACAGTTGAGTGTACGAAGCTTCGCCAAATATCGTCTTCATTTTCGATACGAACTCTTTTGATTGATTACTAAAAGGTTCTCATTCATTTTACTGCAGTTTCGTTTCATTTGTGTTCGACGAGATTTTGGATTATAGATGAAGTTTTTTGTTTTCAGTGTCCCGAAGAAGCAATTTGGTTGGTTGCTATTTCATTTCCGTCAATGCTGTCACCTTACCCTTTATAATCGCCCTGTCATTTCTTTGAAACATTCATCTGTTTATGCCCCTTTAGTTCATTTCCATTTCTTGGATGTCGTGTGCTTGATTCCATGCTGATTGCAGTTAGAGGAAGAGGGCTATTGAAGAAGTTTGGGTAATTTTAATTTCTATCGACTTAACTGTTTGTTCTTCATTTTCTATTGACTGTGCTATCTCTGTTTTACTTGATGAAAGTTGAACTTTGATTTAGTATGGCAGTTTTTCATGTAGTTTTCTCTCAGCCCTAGGTTAAAAATATACTAAAGAAAATCTAATTAGTCCTAACTTATTATGTGCTTAAACTCATATATTGTTATTACTGTTTTATATAATAGTGTCTACATGTCTCATCAACCCAAAAGTTTAAGTTGATGGGTGAAAGCAAATTTAATCATGTATCTACTTTAACACTCCCCCCGCACTTGTGAACTGAAAATTTGGACAAAACCCGACAAGTGATTATAAATATTAAATGGGGAAAGAAAGTGACATTGTAAGGGTTCGAACACAGGACCTATTTCTCTGATACTATATTAAATCACCACTTTACCTAAAAACTTAAGCAGATAGATAAAGACAAATTTAATCATATATCTACTTTAACAGTACATATTAAAAAATTTACTTTTTGTGTTCCATGAACACTCAGGCATCGCTTAGTAGTCTCCCATTTCCCTGGGCGAAAGGTGGTAGGCTTTTCAAAGTTGAGGATGTAGTGTTTTAGTCTCTACCTCCCTCTCTCTCTCTCTGTTTGTCTTATTGTAGGAATTCATAGAAATGAATCTTCTATTTTCCTTTTCTGTTAGTGTTAGGTATGAACTCAGGCCATTAATTAGCGGAGACATTTTTGCAATCTAAGGACTTTTCTCTGTCTCTCTTGTTTACTGTTTCCTGATTTTCCAGAGAAATTTTTCTGTACAGTGCACAATGGCTCTCGTAAAACTATCTTTGCTGCTGCTAAATGAATTTCACTCATTTCATTAGTTGATGGATTGAAGTAATTTAACACCTTTTGTTTGGTATGACGTGTAAATCATCTGATTTAAGTGATTAAAAGGTCAGGATGTTTGATGGACTAATAGGTAGGTCATGATTTTTCTTGTATTAACCTACAAGTTGAAATTACTTGAAAACATGTAGAGGTAGTGTCTGTATTAAAATATATGTTTTTGCTAATTCCCGGTTTACACAATTAGATTGTGCTAAAAGTACTTAGTAACTCAGATCATAGGTGTGAAAAGTGCATACAAAATGGAAAAGGAATCAAAGGGATCACTCGTAAGAGAGTTCATAAGGGAAAAAGTCCCTGACTGGGACGAGGAAGTGGTGGCTACTGCTCGTTTCAAGGCATTCAGTGGGCAAAAATCTGATTGGGAACCCAGATACCTATTTTGGAGGGATTTGATCCTCACAATTGCCAAACAGTTCGACTTCATCTTCATCAAAACTTCTGAAATAAGGAATCAGTGGTTTTCTCGAGGAGGGTTGGCTCCACTCTGTCTTGACCATGCTCTGGTATTCCTTTCGGCTAAGATAATTGTTTTCTATTTCTAATTTATTGAACTGTGTTGTTCTGTCCTATAATAATTCACCATTCAATTTAGCATCTAATGTATGTTGAGGGCGATATCATAAGACGTTGTGACATGCTGGACCCAAGGAGTGGCCAACTCTCTTTCTTGTTCCAAAAACTTAGCAATTTGATGGGTACATTCAAAAAACCCCCCAATGATTTGCTTCGTGATGATTATGTAGTTATTGCCTCTGTATTAAAGGTATATGCTTTAAATCTCCTTTCTCTAGCTCAAATCCTTTTTAGGTTTCTAGTTTTTCCTTTTCTTTAGAAACATGACTTTTTAAGATCGGCTTTGAAATTTACTTCCACGTTCAGCTTAATTTTAAATCATTCTGGGTTTTTGCTTTTATAACTTTAATATGAAATGTTTCCATGCCAAGGATAGAGCAGCTGAAGTTGTCAAGTGTTTATCTCATAGTAATTGGACCTCTTCCTGCATTATTACAATGGTGAAGTTCCAGAATATATGCGGAGGACCTGATGAAGCGAGTGTCATTTTGAGTTACTTGTTTGGACGTGGTAAAGCAAGGTATCTCTCTAGGGAAAAAAAGGCACTTTTAGAGGTATGCCATTATTTCCTTTTTTTCACATTTCACGCTTCATATAAGTACATTCTTGGTTTATTTATAACAACACGAAAGGGGGATTGAAGCTGCTTTGATTTTTAAGGCAGCCCAGCCTACGCAAGGTCTTAACTTTACTGGGAAATTGGTTACAGGGTAAGAAATGAGTTTTGTAAATTAAACTCCACTATATAGTAAAGAAGGTATTATGACAATAGGATCCTTATCTACTACGTATCATTAATTTCCATCAATGGCTTTAGTTTTTCAGTGAGTTATTTCCTCCTGAGCTCTCGTTTGATTTCTTTTTTAGCCCCCTTGTAATAATCAGGGTGTAAAGGTTTCTCTCTCAGAAGCGGCAGTTCCTAGTATCACAACTCTCGATTATGACATGTTGCACTTAATTTGGACTACAGAGAAGCTTCAGCAACAACTGGATGTGACTGACCAGCGCTATGATGTGTAACTATTGATGGCTCTTAACACACTTTATAAATTTCACTTGTTTGAGTCATAACCTGCAAATGTTTTAAATCTCATCGATGATTTGATAAGATGTCTCGTAGTTAAAGATAAGATTGGGGATGAAAATGCACGAGCATTGTGTGTCAAGAATTTTTGGGGTTCAATTAAATTTTATCTTCTAAAATTTCATTTATGAGGCTTATTACATCAACTTCTGGCTGCATAAATGGAAAACTTAATGGAAATTTTCTATGTTTGAGACTAGGATGGTGGAAAACTATAAACATAATATTGCCCTTGCAATATACTTGTGAAGTATGTTTTGCATATAGTGAATTGTCTTTTGGTATTAAGCCAATTTTTTATTGCAGTTTGAGACAATCGGCATTAGCTTCAATAAACTCTGGAAACAAAATAATCGCACTGAAATATGCAAGAGAGTTAAAGATCACCACAGAAAGTCGAGAAAAAGTTGCATCTCTCTTAAACAGAGTGGAGGAAGTCCTAAACGCTATTGCAGATGCCGAATCAACAAAAACGGTAGTTTACTATCTTTAGCTTTCTTCTTTGATTAGTGGAAGGTGCTTGTTTCTTTTTTCTTGCCAAAAACGACAGAGTTGGCTAACTTTTAGCTTGAAATCATTTAAAACTATTAGGAAATGTGTATCTTATTACTTTCTGTTATATTTTCTGTTATAACTACACGTGTATAAATGTGTATAAATACTCTCCTTTTATGATGAAAATAAATGAAGAAAGAGAGTTTATTTAGTTGGGTTACTGTTTGTTATGGTATCAGAGCAGTTGCCATTCTCTCTCTTCTTCTGATCTTCTTTATAACCGTGCAACCCGAAGATGCAGCCTCCTCATCACTGCAAATGCCTGCTTCAAATGAAGCCTCTCCAAATTCTTATTTCCTCCATCATAGTGATACATCCAATTTGGTGCTAGTTACAGAATTACTTGAAGAAGACAATTACGTTACATGGAGTCGATCCATGACAATAGCCCTTTCTGTCAAGAATAAATTAGGGTTCATAGATGGTTCAATTCAGAAACCTACGGGAGAATCATTACCAGCATGGATTAGGAACAATCATTGTAATCGCCTGGATCTTGAATTCGGTTTCAAAGACCATTTCTTCTGAGTATAATTTTTTCGGATTCTGCCCATACAATTTGGCTTGATCTGAAAGAGAGATATCAGAAACAGAATGGACCAAGAATCTATCAACTGAAGCGTAATTTGGCAACAATTACACAAGGTCGGCTATCTGTGACTGAACATTTTGCAAAATTGAAGAGCATTTGGGACGAGTACATGATTTATCGACCAGGATGTACCTGCGGACAGTGCCAGTGTGGGGGTTTTCAGGCGATTGATAAATTTTTTCAATATGAATACCTAATGAGTTTTCTCATGGGTCTCAATGAGAATTTCGGACATTCTAGGGCACAAATCCTACTCATGGAACCACCACCCACAATTAATAGAGCATTTTCTCTGATTGCTCAAGAGGAACAACAAAAGTCTATCTCTCATCTTTCCCCTGCCCAACCAGCTTTTGGACTTGCTGTTAATCAGACTTCACGAACTCCAAATCCGCCTGCTCCAAATAACTATCCTTCTAGGCAACGAAAGGATAGACCGATCTGCACACATTGCGGAATTCAAGGTCATATGATTGACCGCTGTTACAAATTGCACGGATATCCTCCTGGATATCGACAGCTAGGAGAACAACGCTCTACCAAATACAGATTATGAGCCTACTAATAAATTGTTCTGGTTTTGATATAGACTTAGAACTTGTTGCCTCTTAGGTTTACTAACAACATCATAATCTGTTGGCAGGTTTCTGAGGCTATTCAAATTGGTGCTCGAGTAATGAAAGAACACGAAGTTAGTTGGGAAGAACTCCAGCATAGTTTGCAGGACCTTGAAGCGGGCATTGATTTACAAAAGCAAGTTGCGAGTGCCTTAGGTACATGTATATGGATTTTTATCCAGTTTTTTTTTACATGGATCTTCGATTTTTTCTTCCATTATGATTCAGCTCTGGGTATCATGGATTCAGCTCCATCTGGCTTGATTCTGGAAGATGAAGATATTGAAGAGGAGTTTAAGAAGTTTGAGTTGGAAGTTACAGGCCAAAACCCCGACGTGCCAACTTCCGAGGCTGGGGTTAATATTGCAACAGGTGGTAAAATAGTGGCTACAGTTTCTGACGATTCATTGAGCGCTGCGTTATCAAATCTAAAGCTTGTGGAGGAAACGGGAAAGGAGACAGTGAATCAGAATTCAAATTCGAAGAACAAGTCAAAAGTAATGGAGCTTGGCGTTTCTTAGGTGCATTCTCATGGAGCAGTGTCAGCCCAATGTGTTAACCTCCTTTTTGCCATTGACCTCCCAATTTGTATTTTAGACCTTGTAGTTAAATGTCATTGAAATTTATGTAAAAGTTTGTGCTACAAAATCGCTGCTCTTTATTTTGGTATTCATATTTACTTGAATATGAACTGTACCATGGGAATTTATCTTCAGATCGAGATAACTTGAATCCTTTATTCTCAAGGACAGAAGAGAAAAGAAAGAAGAAGAATTTATTAATCAATGTGACCTCTGTATTATCAATTGCTTTTAGATGCTTGGTGCTCATTTAGGCAAACAACTTCTGCTACCGGCCAAAAATATAGTTCAACTTGACTGTCGACAGTCTTTTTTTTTCCTTCCTTTTTTCTTTTGGTTTAATTCTGATTTTGGTGTCTCAACTTTCAAATTTAATTTATTATATTTTGGTCATTGAATTTATACTTTTTTTTTTCTTTTGAAATTTATTGAATTTTAACTTTCAATGTATTTTGTTTTTTTTTTTTTTTTTTGAGTTTAACAACATATGGTGGTG
>JAOANK020130087.1:6719-17783 GCA_026257165.2 Telfairia occidentalis
CAGAATGGTTACCAAATGTGTACTAATGTTCTTCTGTTTGGGTTCTTCTCGACAGATCTCCCCGACTTGGAAAAGGTTAGAGGAAACTAGCAAAGGCACCGTGAAGGTGCAGTTTGTATAGGAAATATCCTACATCCTTTAGATTGAGTAGCAAAAGTTCGTTCTTTTTTTCATTTGGTTTGTATCAAGTCTTACTGGTGCTCGTAAAATCGTCTAAACTTGGCATTTTTGAGCTGCACTTTAACATTTGTCTATGCCCTCTCATTAGCTGATCAGTTCAGATTATGCAGTCTCATTGTTCTATCAATTCTTGTTAGTGCATGCTATACCTCAACAGCCTGGGACCTATTTAGTAACATTCTCATTTTCTGTTCTTAGTTTTCATTTTTTATTTTAAGAAATAGACGTGTTTGATAAATCATTCTCTTTTTTTTCTTCTAAATTTTAAAAAATATTCCTAAATTGGACGAAAATTCAAAAACTATGAAAAGTAGTTCATTGAAGTTTGGTTTCAGGGCTCCTCAACCTAACAAGTAACAATGGCATCTTTGTATTTGCCTTTATTTAAAAAAAGACGAATATCGTATCCGTTTTTCATTTGTCCTCTCTCTCTCTTCCCTCATGATATCTGACATTAGACCTAACTTTTTCTTTTCTTTTCACACATTTTAATCCCTCTTTTTAAATCTCAATTATTTTCTCTCAATTTTAGTACTATTTAATTTCCTTTTACCAAATAAATAAATTAATAGGGTATTTTATGTTTGCCAGTAATTTTTAAAGAATAAATCTCTCTTTTTTTAATTTCATTCGTGAGTGTAATTGGTTAATGAAAAATATATGCATTTTTATAGGAAAAAATGAAAAAAAAATTATTATTAAATTAAAGAAATTTGGTCTACCCAATTCTATATCCTTAAATTAATGGCTTTTTACTAAGTCAACACACAAAAAATATAGCAATAGCATTGCACAATAAATTAAAGATTCTTGAAAATTTACAAAGGAGTTTAAATAAATTGGCAAATTGGTTCCAGTGAGAGAAGATATTGGAAATTAAATTTTACCAACATTTGAATGATAAAATTTATTATTATTATTATTATATTCAAATTATAATTGTATTAAATAATATAAACTATTTATAATAGTTTTATATTTGTTTTAATTCTTGTTATATATTTTATTATGTCATATCTACTCAATTTTATTCCAATTAAAAAAAGAAACACATTTCTATTTTTTTGTTCCTTTCTTAAAGAAACAAGAAATCGTTGTCAAACATATATGTTTTTTATTTTTTTAAAAAAACTAAAAAATAGCAACAAAACATAGGAAACAAGAAATAAAAATGTTACCAAATAGCCCCGTAGTTTGCCATGCTGAACTAGCCAACATCATTCACTTTTTCATTTTGTCATAAATGCATCCACATGACCTTACATTTGATACTTAACGTTATTATATCCTTAAAATAAGATTTTTACTCCTTTATTTTTAGTTCAATAATATATAGGAGTGAGGATTCAAACCTCAACCTTTTAAGTTGATGATATTTACATTAATCAAGTGAACTATGTTCATAGGTCGGCAATAAGTCTTTACTTTCTGCTAGTTTGTTAACCTCAAATATTTGATTACAATTTTGGTTTGAATTTAGTAGTAACTTTTGTCTTCTTGTCTCTAGTTTTAAAGATGAGATTCTTTTAGGTTGTTTTTGTAAATTGGTTTGGTTTGGGAAATGCAAGAGATGGTTTGATAGAATGAAGAATAATTTAGACAGAAAGTTTGATTTTTAAAAACTAGCCATTGGGATGAGTTAGTTAGCTGTTAAGATTTGATAAGTAGTTTTTCTATTAGTTGGGATTCTAGTATTTTATTAATACTACAAGTTCCAGTTTGTGAAGTCAGACTATTATTCAATAAAACTTTCCCCCATTGAGTTTACACCATCCTTGATTAGTTTTTTTTTTTTAAAAAAAAACTGTCTTTGGAGAGAGAAAGCAAATGAAACTGAGTTGTAAATCATATTCGGTTTACGTATTTTGAAAATTAGGCTCTTGTATTCTTAAAAGGATTGCTAACATTTGTGGTGTGTAAATTTATAAATTATATTTTTGTCCAATGATTGTAATAGAATCGGTACATGTGAATGATTCAATTTTAGCCAAACTGAGTATAACTCAACTGATTAAAGACATATCTTTCTAACCAAGAAGTCATGGGTTTTAATCCTCCACCCCTACATGTTGAATTAAAAATAAAAAATAAATAAAAAATAGTTAAGACATACCTCTAAAATCAAAAAAGTCATGGATTTAAATTTCAATCTCTCTGTGTTGAAAAAAAAGGACTTACTTTTAATTCTGAAAGTTAATTTGTGTTTGAGGAAAAGTTTGTTAGAAAAAATTCGGCTCACTTAAGTGATTTTTTTTAATAGCCAAATCTTGAAAAGTAACATTTCCTTAAATTTTAAATTTTTGAAAAATTGTTCGGTTTGAAAAGAAAATTTTAAAAGTTATTTTTGTTAAATTTTTTTTTGAGAAGTACCTTTGTAAGTTTCTTGAAGCTTAATTGTTTGAACTTTATAATAAGCATTAGAGTTGAGTATCAACCACCTTCTACTTCTAATAATTTCACTCAATTTTCACGATGAGAGTGAAATTTCTATATCTAAAACTCGAGAAAATTTACATGGATTAGAGAAAGATGAGTTTCAAGAATCTCATTGATACTTAAGAAAAAGAAACATACAACTCTAAGACTACGACAATAGCAGAAAAATATCAATCCAACAGAGGAGATGCATAAAAAAAAATAGCACGGTAATTTACATCCATTTACAACAAATGGAAGATATTTTTGGTGTGGAGAAGACCTTTCAACAAGCACATGAGGTATTATTATTATTGTTGATACCTGATTTTGGTCAACGGTGAATTTGTTTGAAATAAGAAAAATCAACCAAAGTGGACCTAAATCAACCAAAGTGGACCTACATAACAAGGGAGAGGCTTTGATGCCTACGTTAGAATACATTCCTCTAGCTTTCTCTAGTTACTCAGAGTTGAATGACTTACGTTCCTTGCTTAAGTCTCTTCCTTTTTATAGATGTTTTTCCTAAAGTTAATGAGGATTCATTCTCGGCTTTGGATTGAGTTTTTGTTTATCAGGATTTCTTCTTAGTTTTGGATTGAGTTTTTACTCACATTATGTCTTGGATTGTGAATTACTCTTCTTCTATGGCCTAAGTAGCTGACGGCCTGATTCGCCATGGATTTAGCAAGCATCTGGGGGAGGGAGTCGAGTCAGCTCAAGTCGAGTCGATCATATTGGGCTAGCCAACATGTTAGGCCTAGTTGTTCCTCGAGTTGGTCAATTTGTTTGAGCATTTATAGTATGCCTAGCCTAGTCCAACCCGATGTGCTGTTTAAGGATATCAGGGTCCAACTAATCTCTTTAGTATTTGAATATGAGCTCATGTATCTTCTTAGCCTCTGATCTAGGCCTCTTTTGAATTACCGTAGGCTCTATCCTTAAAAGTAGACTGGACTTAACCTTTATTCGGGTAAGTTTCTCCGTTTACCCAGATATACTCCTAACGACTATTAATCCGATCATAGGATTTTTCACCCGCAACAATTATTATAAAAAATACCGCAGCCTATATGAAAATAATTCTCACAACTCAGCAAAATTACTTCTAAAATTACTTCGAACAGACCAATATGGCTACCATCCTCAAACGAGAGAATCATTTCCTTGTTAATCCAATAGTTCTTTATCGCTCATAAAGGAAGAATCTCTTCCTCTCTCCAATCCTTTACATTATGCAATTCCCTTTTGTAAATAGTTGAAATCAATTATTCAAGATTTTGGTGTTCAAATCCCTCTCTCACGCGCATGGTATTAAAAATCGGCGAAATACCTCAATATTTCACCGAAATATTGAAAGAATAAAGGTCTCGATATAGATATTTAAGTGTAAAATCATTTTTATTTTTTATCCAGGAAATATCATCGATATTCGATATGTTGTAGATATATCAAACATATAACATGATATCGAGCTCCAGCCAAGTGGTTAACGTGCTTTCTTAATATAATAAAGGTCTCAGGTGTTGATGCACGAGAAGTTCTTCCTGCTGACATGGACTGAGCGACAAATGACCTCGGACCTGAAAGAAAAGGACGAGGTGAGGTGGTGGTGGATACCACACTCTGACGCTCAAGTCAGTAAGGCAGAAGAAGTGAGTAAAGAATGCTATTAGATCTCGTTGCGTACCTTTCGATGTGGCTCTGCCTCGTATTTATACTTGAGGTGGGGAGAGTCATTGGCGGTGTAAGGCTTCCGATCAGCCGTGATTTCTGGCTGATTAAGAGCGGAGGGATTGGTGGAATGATTTTATCCCTTCGCGTCCAATAAGGAGCGATTCTAGGGTTTGCCCCTTTCCTCGGGCTTGTCCTGCCTTGGTCGAGCCTCGGTGTTTCATTACACCTCGGCTAGGATCGAGCTGTATTTGTACACGTGGCGATTCCAGGTCTGTTCGTGTATATGAGCAATTTTATCCCTCATCATTGGCCCCTACTCCTCGTTCTCCGAGCTTGAGGTGATTGAGGAGTAGTGGTGAATTGGTTCGTGG
The DNA here is from genome assembly GCA_026257165.2 of Telfairia occidentalis. Taxonomy (NCBI): domain Eukaryota; kingdom Viridiplantae; phylum Streptophyta; class Magnoliopsida; order Cucurbitales; family Cucurbitaceae; genus Telfairia; species Telfairia occidentalis. The sequence goes on from JAOANK020130087.1 coordinate 11,363, forward strand.
AGAGGGGTAGGTGGCCCACGCTGGCCGACCCTTATTTTGGCACTTGTCCGTCAAGGCCGATCTCCACCGTAACCGCTTCTGGGCATACTGAAAGTCGCTCCTGTTGAGTGGAACGACGCTTCGATTCTCGGGACAACGGTTATGATCACGCCTGTCAGTGAAGCGATGCCTCCGCAGCTATAAAAGGCGTGTGCACTCTTTAGTTGAGGCATCTACCTTTAGGCTCTTGATATGAGCTTCAGACTTGCCACAAGCTCTAGGTCAGTTTCCCTCTTTCTCCTCGCCTGTTGTCTTAGGGACATGTCTAGCAAATAGCGTTGGGTTGGGACGTAGAGTAGAAACCGAGCCTGGGGCTCCTGAGGCCTCTACCTCTGGCCAAGGTGAGGCCGCGTCAGCTCAACCTTTGTCAGTTCCTCGGCGATGTCCTTCTCGGCTATCGATGGGGTTGATGGTTAGTTTAAGGGAAAGGTATTCTATCCTCGACAATATAGAAATTCGGCTGCCCGTCCCGAGTGAGACATCGGAGAATCCTCCTCTCGGGTTCGTCGCCTTTTACCCTCAGATGTTTACGAGAGGTGTTCGGTTACCTCTTCACCCATTTATCCAACTATTCCTAGCTAGGGTCAGTCTAGCCCCTGCCCAGCTCACCCCTAACACCTGGGGGGCACTACTGGGTTGTTACGAGTTATGGAAGATTGTGAGCAGGGCGGCTTGAGGTCGACCAAGCCCTTAGCATTTTTTTCCATAAAAAACCACCCCCGTGTCCAAGGTCGCTATTATGCCACTATTCAGACCAACATAGATTTCAAAATCACCGGTCCAACCTCGGTCAAGAACTGGAATGACCAGTGGTTCTTTGTTTTCAGAGAGTGGCTTGCCCTCAATGCCGATGAAGGGTCGATCTGTGAGGTCTCGGTCGAGTTTGGGGTGCCCAGTGAGTACTTTTCCCTCAAGCTCGGCCGAGAGGTACTGTTATACTTGTTTCTTACATTCTTCTCTTTTTTTTTTTTTGCAGTTTTGTTCGGGAGTCCCGAACCTCTCAACGAATCTTCTAGCATAGTGGTCGAGGCAGCGTCCGAGCTTGACCCCAAACTTTGCCACAGTGACGTATTGTTGAGCGAGGAGCAACTCGTTGAGCTCGACTTACATCTCCACCCAGCCCGAGGTAAGCTTTCGATCCTCTTGGCTTATACCCACGTATTTCATTGTAATCGACTGACCGATCTGCCTCTTCGTAGACGAGATGCCTGTTGGACTTTCCTCATTTCAACGACGATAACACGAGAAGCACGCTCGAGCTACCGATGGTGCCGGTCCCTCAAACCAGAGAGTTAGGACATAATCCCCACCTCGGGGTCGGTCGTCCCTACTCCACCGCAGCCAGTTCCTGTCGAGGCTTTGCCGACAGTTGGTGCTGAGCTCCCTGCTGATGGTCCTGTCAAGGTCCAAGCTCCTCGGCCAGATGATGAGGCAACTTCTCGTCCCCCTGGTGGTGGAAAATTTATCGTTTGACTCTGAGGCTCCAGGGCGACCTGCAGCGAAAGAGCCACTAGATCTCAGCATTCCCCTTCTTGTACCCCTCCAAGCATCCGACGTGGAGGTAACTGTTGGGAACGCGGTTCGCTCCCTCATTCGACGAGCTTCAGGCCGGATCACCTCCAACCTACAACACGCAAATCGGCTGCTAAGTCGATCATGTAATGACGCCGCTCGGGGTATGCTTCGTTTTTGACTTATGATTCGCTCGTTATCTTGTTTCCTCTCTAACTTACATTTTCTGCAGCTTCTTATTTCGCTGTGCGAGGGAGTTGTTGTGGCCAGCGCTGAGCTCGGTGAACGAGCTCAATTGAGAGTGACCGAGCAGGCTCAGACATGGGTTTCCAAGGAGAAGAGACGCGCTGCTGAGAAAAGCTACCGCAAGGAAGAAGCTGCAAGGGCCGCTGCCGACGCTAAGCTTGATGAAGCCCGTCAGGAGAACGACTTATTGAAGGAGCAGCTTTCCACTCTCAGGGAGGTTGAGGCAGCGTGGAAGAACTCTGAGGCTGAGCTAAAATATGCCTTTTCTCGTGCAGCCGAGAAGACGAAGGCCGTAGAGGAGAAGCTCACTCGAGCAGAGCTCACCCTCTCTGATGCCGCGCTTCTGACCACGACTTCTGAGAGCACCCCGGCACTCGCGAGACGCAGAACGTCTCTCCAATTTTAAATAATAATATAAAAATTGATTCAAATACAGTGTCTCCAATTTTCCCCGTCTGTATATCCTTGCAGACATAAGTGGTAGACAAATGAAGAAAGAGATTGTATTAAGAGATGAAAGCAGTGAAGGACCTGAATTAACATAGGCTTCGACCTCAACTAAATAGTTGTGTTCGATTTAACCAAAATGAAGAAACGATGGACCTGGATTGACACAGGCTTCGACCTCAACTACATAGTTAGGTTCGATTTAACAAAAATAAAGAAAACGGAGGACCTAGATTGACACAAGCTTCGACCTCAACTACATAGTTGGGTTCAATTTAAGAAAAATAAAGAAAACGAAGGACCTGGATTGACACAGGCTTCGACCTCAACAAAATAGTGGGGTTCAATTTAACCAAAATAAAGAAATGATGGACCTAGATTGACGCAGGTGATAACTCTCCAAAGGCGTGTTATTACAAGTCTTTTATGGTGAATTTTAGCTCTTTATTTGATAAAGTGACTATGTTTTGTTAATGAAATTGCTAGGTTTGCCGTTGTTTTACATTTAGAACTCTTGAGAATTCTCATATTGTTGAATTATTCTATTTGATGCATCAATTGAACGATTATTAAGTGATTTATTCTTAATTGCTACTAATTTGAGCTATTTTGTCAGTAGATGAATGAGGGAGCATTATTCTAGTAAAAGATTTCCAAAAGATTGATCGAGCATTTTTGTACTAAAATGAAAACATATATTTCACGCGAAAATAACAGAATTTTAAATTAAGGAGATCAAATCTTTCTTTTTTAAATCTAGCAGTCGTGACATGGATGACATTTGGATTATTTTACCTAATGAGCTTTCCAATTACAAGAGAAGACTTATAAAAAGAAACGAATGCCGCCAAAATAAAGGGAGTCCAATTATCGATTATTTCAAAGATATTTGTAGTCGAATTTAGAGTTAGAGACGTTTTCTACTATTTTTCGTACGAGGATTGTAGCTAAGGAGTTAAAGAGGAAGGAGAAGTTGCAGAACAACACACTATCAGTGAAAGTTAAAGCGAAAAAGAAGATTCATTCAGAATCTTTATTGGAGCAAAGAATTCTACACTATTTTTTTCTTCGTTTCACTTGTCTTTATGAACTGAATGATACTTTTATTAGCTTTTCAATCTTTTCGTTATTGTAGCATGAACTACTCACATTTAGGGGAGGATTAAGGGTGATATTATTGAATTGATTTAGAACTGAAGTAAAGTTTTATTGAATTGAATTGAATTGTTTAAGGGTGTTCTTAATTGCTTAATATTTGTGTTTGTCTTGCCAACACGCATGAAAAGCTTTTCTAAGTTTCGAGAGAAATAAATTGAAGACGTTTGTCTTTAAAACACATTAGCCTCTAGCTTAAGTTAGTTTTTGGCTAAGTGAGGAGGTTAGGGATAATCACTCACCTAATGCACAAATACCACAGATTTAACCCATATAGGTTAATGGGAGTTAACTTAAGATAATTGGGAAATGTGGGAGGATTCTGAGACTATTTTTGTGTGATTCGATTTTGCAATTCTTTTGCTTCAACATTCTATCTCAAGAAAAAAAAAACATTATACCATAATTTGAACCTACTCATTCACATCGTTACAATCCAAAAGCATTCTTTTTATTCTGTCATTTATTTTAGTCAAACACTAGTTAACACAAAAATCACAATCATTTACTTGTTCACCTTTGAATTCACAGAAAGTTGCATTAGAATAAGTTGGAATCTACCACTAATTCCTATAGAGACAATATAAATACTTATAACTTGCTGCTGACTGTGTATAATTGCACGTCCTTAGTGTAGTTGTCATTGAATATTTTGACTTCACTCTGCACAAGCAACAAGTTTTTGGCTTTGTTGCTGGGGATTAGTTTGAATTCTGACTTGTTTAGAACTTATTACTTTTGGTGAATTGGAGCTTTATTTAGATTGATTTAATTTCTTTGTTTTTGCAGACATTGGTGTATGAATGATAATTCTGATTTGGAAGTTGAGTTTGATCCAAAAATCGGAAGAACTTTCTGGAGAAGAAAAAGTGGGCTAAGAAATCAAGTAAATTCGATGAATCAATAGCAACCTTTACCTACAAGAGGTCTTGTAGAACAGGTGAATAGACAACCAAACAGATGAGGAGTTCAAATATCTGAAGTAGTAATGCAACAGCAAATTGGATAAGTATATCAGGTTGAAAACCTTGTTCTTTTACCCAATGACAGGGAGAAAGTCATGAGAGATTATGTAGTCCCCATATTCGATGAATTAAATCCAGTGATAGTGAGGCCAAATATCGAGGCAACCAATTTTGGGATGTAGCCTATCATGTTCCAGGTGTTGCAGATGTAGCACAATTTTATGGACTACCAGTAGAAGATCCTCACTTACACTTGAAGAATTTTCTGGGAGTAAATGATTCGTTTGTTATCCAAGGAGTTTCCAAGAAACAATTCCGAAATCTCAATGAGGAATAAAAGTAGATGTGTTAACATCCATTAGAGCAGATATATCTTCTCTGACTAACATGATTAAAACCCTACTTTAGAAGCTGCTACACCACAAAATGCTATTGATTGTGTGTACTGTGGAGAAGGATACAAATTTTGCCCCAACAATTCTACTTTAATTTACTACATAGGCAGAAACACCATTCATTCTAACACCTATAATCCTAGATGGAGGAATCATCCTAACTTCACTTGGAATCAAAGGGAAACTTTCTCACATGATGTGAGCTAACTGGACTTGATAGTTCGTTGTTGTGCATATGAGTCAAGATTAGTGCTCTCATAAAGAAAGCTTTATTGACCACGAATGATCCTTCATAATTTGGGGTCCACTTATCGCGATGGTCGTTTTGAAATGGAAGGATTCATTTTAAGATTAGATCTCCTTCTCTAAATATTCTTGGGCGCCTTCTTATCATAAGTCCCCATCATTCTTCTTTGATAGAGTTGACCTCTACACAATGCTATCATTTTTTTTCTTCTACAAAATTAAGCTGTTTGTAACGATTCTGAACGCATTTGGCTTCTTCTAGCTTAGTTTTCATGAGGCCTCTCAGGGATGAGATTTTTACTTCAATTGGGAGAACGACTTCCATGCCATAAACAAATGAAAATGGCGTTGTCTCAGTTCTCGTGCAAACAGATGTACAATATTGATAGCAGTCAAAAAGTGCTAATTTAGGACCTATAATTAAGTAGTTTTGTATGTTATAAGTGTATTTTGATACTTTTATTTGTGAAATTCTGTAGGAATCGAGCATTCTAAGGAAAAAGATTAATTCAAAGTTGTTCGAGGGGAAAAATGAGCCAAACAAACCAAAAATGAGCTTAATCAAGGTAGAATATCAAAGAGTAACCCAAGAGCTATGTCTCAACGCTAGAGGACAACGTTGAGATACCCAAACAGTGACAAGAAAGAAGAATTCTTCAGCGTAGCGTCTCAACACTACTACGAAATGACAAAGCAGATATGAAATTTTGATGTAGCATCGAGACGCTATGCTATAGCGTCTCAACATTCTTCAATTAATTTTCCCCCTCTTTGAAAAATATGATGGCATTTTGGTAAATACTGAGCACAGTGTCTCAACACTGTTATGTAGCATATTGACGCTACGATGATGTCTATAAAAATAAACTTATGTTTTAGGTTTTGAGGAGGTCATTTTGGGAGAAAAGTTTCAATTGATAGAGTGAAAGTTTTATTTCGAGGTTGCTGAGCAACGAGGAGTTATTCCAAGTGTTCAAAGGTGAAAACTAAAAGCACGAGGAGCGGTTTGATGAAGGAGACGACGTTGAAGCAATCTGAGAATTTTCAATTCTTTTTCTTTACTCTTTTTTTGTTATTTGAAAACTGATTTGAGAAACTTAGAGCCAATGTGTGCCTAAAAACTTTGTAATCATAGGGTGTTGGACTTTTTAGTTTAATTTGATGAATTGATTAATTTTATGGATGAATTTTATTTTCGAAATCTTCCTAGTATTTGTTGAATTCATTGTTATTCTAGCATGAGAATGTGGAATAAGTTCCTTTTATAATTGATATAGCTTGGAAGAGTATGTCAATAGTGTTATGAAAACCCTAGCCAAATGGATCTAAGAACCCTTATGGTTATGCAAACCCCGAGATCTCAAATGCTAAAACCCCCAAATCAAGATGATTTCATCCCAAGGAAGAAGATAGAAC
>JAOANK020130294.1:0-17770 GCA_026257165.2 Telfairia occidentalis
TAATTAAAGCTAATTATATATAAATTTTCTATTTTTATTTAACTAACTAATAATTAACTAATTCTAATTAATTAATTAGTTACACATAAACTAATTAATTACTTTTTTTTAAGAAAAATTAAACTTAATCATTAATTTCTTAATTATATCAAAATTTAATCTAATTAATTAATTTGACAAATGCAAACTAATCTAATTAAACTTGACACCTAACCATTAACTAATTTGACAAATGTAAATTAATCTAATTAAACTAATTACAAATCTAACAAAAAATTCATTCAAATTAGCAATTTTAAATAAAAATGGAAAATATACCAAAAAAAAATCTATAAAAAAAACATAAAGTATATACATAAAATAGAGAAAAAAAATCATACATACATAAAAATTAAAATAAAAAAAGAAAATCTATAACTTACATAAAAATTAAAAAGAAAACATAAAATATATTTAGTATGTTAAAAAAAATAATAAACCCAAGAGACTATACTTCAATATTTTTTTAAATACGTTGGAGTGTTGTGTTGATTCCTAAATCATATAATAACAAAGAAAAATCCAAAAGTTTGTCAAAAAAAAAAAAGCTACAAACAAACAATCAAAAAGTTTAAAAAAAAAAAAAAGGAAGAAGACTTACCCGACGACGTCAACGGCCTCCCCAGAAGGCAACAAGGTGGCACCAAACAGTGGGGCGAGGCAGTGGCAACGACAGAGCGGCGAGAGAGAAAGCAGCTAAAGAAGTGGTGGTGGTGGGTCACTAATTCGACATAGAGAGACGATCTCCGCGCACAACTCACACACCGTTTCTTCAAGAGATGATATTTGGCAAACGTGGCCACCTCGTCTCTTTAAGAGATGAGGTTCATTAAAAACTACTATATTTATTGAATAAGTTTCCAATATACAATATTTTTGGATTTTTTTTAAATACAATATTAAAATAAAAACTCTTACAACTATATGGTTTATTGATATAGTAAATATAAATAAAACTTCTACATTTAATATTATCTAATTAAATTAAAAATAAATAAACGACAAAATCATTATTGAATATTAAACAATGCTCTTAATTATTTGATTTCTTTCATGCTCTTAATTATTTGATTTCTTTCATGATTACTTTAATTAACACGAAAAGCGTTCACTACAAGAAAATTTTGAGTATGGTCATTATAATGGGTTGACATCTTGTTGACATAGTAATTAGTAATTAAGAGTTAACAAAAACAATAATTATGTCGATGGTATAGTAGGATTTACATTTACATTTTTTAATCTTTCTACTTTGAGAAGTAACTATTGCTTCAAAATATGTTAAATATTCAATACAAATATATATCCAATATTGATCTGAATTTGAGTGGTTAAGCTTAATCTAAGTACATTATGCAATTCTCCATGATAGGTCATAAGTTTAAATTTCTTCCTCATTTGCAATATAATATTTGGAAGAAAAAATATATGTGTTATTTTATTATTACTTTTAAGAAATTATTGATTTAAATTTAGAAAAATTACAAAAAAAAAACATCCCTAAACTATATATAGAGATTGTTGTTGATACCAGAATCCAGTCAACGGTAAATTTGTTAATCGGGGACGAACACGTGTGCACCTGCAAAATAGAATAACCTCGCACCGTTGTGGTGCTAAGCCATACACACTCAGACGCTCAAGTTAGTCCGAGTAATTAGAATTGACTTAGCACTAGAGAGTAGAAAAAAGTTGCTTACCTTTAGCCCAATTCCCCTTTCCTTTTTATAGGATTACGTATTGAAGATAACCTCGTAACTTTCACAAATATTGTAACCGTCGTCATCATTAATGACGTTTTACATTTCATACGTTTTGACCATTACTCTCACGGTATAATATTTTTAGTGATAAATGACCAATTAAACTAAGGTTGGCTCAACCCACTCCTTCGACATATACTTTTCGCTCAGGCATTGGTTGGCCTTGGCCTTTTGGACAGATCTACTTAAGCCAAATTTTCCTTGAAATTGACACACCGACCCCTTTTGGGATGGTGGCCTTGGCCGACCCATCTTGGGGTTAGCGGTCGACCCCTTTCTCTGGTGGCCTTGGGCGACTCGATTTGGGTCATGTCTTGGCTCACCATCGGGTTGGCAACTGACCCCTTTTTGGGTTGGGCCGCCCCTCCTAAGGGGTCGACGGTTGAACCGCTTTGGGGTGGGTTGACCCACCTAAGGGATCGGTGGCTGACCCCTTTTTTAGGGTCACCACCCACCGCCTTTCTTGGGTAGGTAGTCTTGGCTGACCTGAGTCGTCCCTTTTTGGGTGATCGACTTTGGGTAGCTACAGCCATCCTTATAAATGAAGTGGTCCTCGGGCTGCCTCTGTCGATTTTGGACTTTCTTTCCTGGACTACTTTTCATAGGCCTTCTATAATTTCACCCATAACAGTGGCCTCACTCCTGATCCATGTTTGTGAACCACTTCTCTATGCTTTCTTTTCCATACCTTGATCAGAAGTTCATTGGGTGTTGAATTAACTTCATCAATTTTAATTTCCTCAGTATTTATCGTTGAAAAAACTATCTAAAACCTCGATTTGTGTACTCCTCAATCCGCGCATCTTGTTATACACACACCTCGATATTAAGTTGAATTATGTTTGCATTTGATTTTGAATGCCTCGGTCTTTGTATTAAAGTTACTCTTTTAACCGTTCATGCCCCGTCAAGTAGATTCGAAAACTTAGAAATCCGTTTGTAGACTCGTTATCAAAACGAAAAACTTTATTCCTCAACTTTTGTGAAAACGAACAAATCACAACAAAACTTCAAAGTATTCAAAACTTCAAATTACTGAAAATAGATCTTAAGATGTTCAGCGTTCCAAGGATGAGGCGTCGGTTTGCCACTCATATCTACTAGAGCATATGTCTCAGGACGAATAACCTTGGTTATGCGATACGAGCCTTCCCATGTTGGCCCTAATGATCCACTCATGTGGTCTTTCTTGTTCGACATTACTTCTGGTAGAACTAAATCTTCTTCCATCAAACTTCTCGTTTTAACTCTTGAATTATAATACCGTGCAATTTGGTTCTTGTACTCAGCGACTCGAGCCTGGTTTCAGTGTTTCTCCAACAGGTCAAGACTAATTCTTAAGGATTCATCATTGGCCTTGGGATCAAAGTGCTCAACCCGTGGCGATAGAAGTTTGATATCTACTGGAATGACTACCTTGACACCGAAAGATAATGAGTATGATGTCTCACCTGTCGAAGTTTGTGGCGTCGTCCTGTATGCCCATAACACGTTAGGTAACTCTTCAGCCTAGAGTTCCTTCAAACCTTCCAGCTTAGTCTTCAAATTTCGCTTGATGATTTTATTGACTGTTTCAACTTGGCCATTTGCTTGCGGGTGAGCTAGAGAAGAACAAAAATGTTTGATACTTAAATCTGCACAGACCTTATTGAAAGCCGCATTATCAAATTGCGGACCGTTATCTGTAACTAACGCATAAGGTATTCCAAATCTACACATAATGTTTCACCAGACAAAATTAGTAACTTTCTTCTCTGTAATAGTAGCCAATGCCTCAGCCTCAGCCCACTTCGTGAAATAATCGACTGCTACAACGGCAAATTTGGTCTGCCCCTTCCCTTGCAGAACGGGTCCAATGAGATCGATGCCCCATTTTGCAAATGGGCAAGTACTCATAATATTTGTAAGTGGCTCTGGAGGTTACCTCAGGAGAGTTGCAAATCGTTGGCATTGGTCGCAAGACCAAGTGTACCGTTGTGTGTCCTCCATCATGGTCGGCCAATAATATCCTTGTTTGACAATTTTATTAGAAAGAGATCTTGCTCCTGAATGGTTACTGCATACTCCTTCATGTATCTCTCTCATCACATAATATGCTTCATCTGACGTGAGACATTTTATTAAAGGCAAGGAGTAACTTCTCTTATATAATCGTCCGTCTTGAATAACATAATGTGCAGATTGTCGCTGCACTCGTCTTGCCTCAGTACGATCAGAAGGCAACACACCGTTGTTCAAATAAAAGAATATTGGATCCATCCATGTACGTTGTGTTGATCCATCGGTACACATTACTTCTCCCTTCAATACACTTGGTTCGGTTAAGACTTCAACTGGAACCATCTGACTTCACTAGGTATCGTATGCCCCAACCAACCGAGCCAGGGAATCAGCATTAACATTTTGTGCTCGTGGGATTTGCTTGATCTCATACTTAGAAAAATGACCAAGTAGTCCTTTAACCTTTAACAAATAGTCGATCATCCTCTGCTCTTTCCCTTGATATGCTTCTATAACTTGATTAACAATTAATTGCGAATCACTAAGGATAAACAAATTTGTGACTCCAATATACTTAGCCATTCTCAATCCAGCTAATAACGCCTCATATTCTGCTTCATTGTTTGAGGCTCAAAAACTGAATCGCAAGGCATACTCAAAGCGTTCTCCATCAGGAGAAACAAGAAAAAGTCCAGCACCACAACCTTTCCCCTTAGATGAACCATCCACGTAAAGAGTTCATGACATGCTGGCATCCTCTAAATCCTTAATTTTAGCCTTTTCCAAGGGTCTGGCCTCGGTCTCAGAGTCGGCCTCGACCATCTGGTCGGCCTCAACCATGGGACCAGCCTTCATCAGTGGACTTGCTTCAACTACTTTAACACCATCTGCAGAATCGATTGAAGATGTGGTTAGCTCTGCTATAAAATCTGCAACTGCTTGCCCTTTTATTGAGATCTTTGGCTTGAAATGAATGTCGTGTTCACTTAACTCTATGGCCCATTTCATAAGACGACCCGACTTTTCGAGCTTTTGTAAGACCTGCCTCAAAAGGAAAGTTAGTCAAAACAGTTACCTTGTCGCTTGAAAGTAAGGTTGGAGCCTCCGAGCTGAGGTGAATAACGCCAAGGCAAGCCTCTCTACTTGCAGATACCTCATCTCTACCCCTACCATAGCCGTATCTGATGAGGCTAGGTAAAGAAAAAGCTCATCTCCTGGGAATGGCTTGGAAAGAAGTGGTGCAGACCCAAGATACTTCTTTAGGTTTTGGAACGCACACTCACATTCTTCCTTCCACTCAAATTCTCCTCTCTTTCGTAATATCTTGAAAAAAAGGTAAGCAATTATCTGTCACACGACTAACAAATCTGTTGAGTGTAGCTACCTTTCCATTCAAACTTTGTACCTGCTTAAGATTCTTTGGGGAGTCCATCTCTAAAACAGCTTGAATTTTGTCCAGATTGGCCTCAATGCCCCGCTGATGGACCATAAAGCCTAAAAATTTTTCAGAACCTACACCGAATGCACACTTGGTTGGATTTAACTTCATTCTATACTTCCGTAAAGTCGAAAAGTCCTCGGCCAAGTCAACTTCATGTTGATCACTTTGCCAGCTCTTTACCAACATATAATCAACATATACCTCCATGTTTTTGCCAATAAGATGAGCAAATATTTTGTTAACTAACCTCTGGTATGTGGTGTCTGCGTTCTTCAATCCAAATTGCATCACTGCATAACAATATAAGGCCTCGGCTTGTCACAAAAGATGTCTTCTCTTTATCTAGTACATGCATCTTAATCTGATTATAACCAGAATATGCATCCATGAAACTCAACATCTCATGTCCTACTGTTGCATCCACTAATTGATCAATTCTAGGAAGCGAGACATTGTCTTTCGAACAAGCCTTATTCAAATCTGTGAAGTTTATGCACATCCGTCATTTACCGTTTGCCTTTTTCACCAGTACAACATTAGAAAGCCATTGTGGGTAATGAACTTCACGAATAAATTTTGCTTTTAACAAGTCATCAACTTGTTCTGCTACAATCTTGTTCCGGTCTTCATTAAAAGCTCTACGCTTCTGCTTAACTGGCTTAAAGTCTTTATCAACGTTAAGTCGATGCACCATCACACTAGGATAGATTCCCAACATATCCGCATGGGACCATGCAAACATGTCAGCATTACTCCGAAGAAAACGAATTAGACTTTCTCTCTGCTCGCCCCCCAGTCTAGTTCCAATGCTAACCCGTTGGGTGCCAGTTAGCAATGGGATAGACTCGAAATCCTCAGCTGGTTCACTACATCGCTCCAACTCTTCTGTGTTATCTCAAGGTTTGAGGCGTTCATCTATTAGTAGTGCCGAGCCATCTAAGTTATCTTCGGCCTCGCTACTATGAATGTTAGCCTTGGTTCCCTCTTCTGAGAGGATTGTTTGCAAAGAGTTTGATTCTTTTAGGGCAGTGAAATAACACTTCTGTGATACTTGCTGCTCACCTCTAACAACTCCCACCCCTCGAGGTGTTGGAAACTTCATAACTTGGTGGTAAATAGAGGGTATAGCACCCAAGGTGTGAAGCGTGGGGCGTCCTAATATGGCATTATAAACAGATTGACAATCTACCACAAGAAATTTTACCATTTTAGTAACGTAGCTTACTCCATCTCCGAAGGTAACTGAGAGTTCAATCTTCCCCTCTGGGATGATCTGTTCTCCACCAAATCCAACCAATGGGGTTGGGCTGCTTCTCAGATGTTCTCGGCCCAACTTCATGGCATCATACGCAGCAACAGAGAGGATATCAGCCGAACTGCCTCCATCTACTAGAACACGTCGCACTTTGATGTTTGCGACCGTCAAAGTGACCACCAAAGCATCATTATGAGGCTGATGGACTTGAGACGCCTCTTCCTCAGTAAACTCGATTGCTGGAACTAGCTCGCCTATGGTTGCGATGCATACCTCCCTAGTGTCCAGCGTAATTCGTGCCTCTGGTGCTTTTTCTTTTCGCTTCCTACTTGATATCCCCCCAGCTGGACCACCAAAGATGGTCCTAATCTCTTGAGGGGGTGGAGATTCTTCTTCGTCGCCTCTTCGTCCACCGCCTTGGCTCTGCCCTCCACGTTGCCCACTACTTTCACCTACATATTCCTTTAATTGTCTGCGCTGGATCAAAGCTTCTAGTGCTTCTTTCAAATCAAAGCAATCTGAGGTTGTATGACCGTGATCCCGATGGAAAAGACAATACTTGTCTTTATTTCTTCGATGTGAACCGGCACGCATCTTCGCAGGCCACTTTAACAGGTCCTTATCACAAATTTCCATCAAATTTTGTTCAAGTGGTACAACCGTTGGTGTGTAGCACTAGAACTTGTTGGAAGGGAGACCTTATTTCGACGAATGCTCTGGTCGATCTTCAGTCCTTCGCCTCTTCATGTCAGATCAACCATCTTCTGCTCGACTTTTTCCCTTCATATTGTCAAGTTTCCCATTTCTTTTGTCCGGGCCCCTCCTTAAATGGAGCAACTCACCGGCAGTCATATACTTCTGTGCTCGGGAAAAAAGTTCGACATAAGTGGTTGGTTCTTTTTTCCCTAATGACCACAAGAATTTCTCGTCTTTTAGTCCAACCACGATTTCTGTAAGAGTCGCCCGTCAGTATAGCCTTCGATCTGAAGTGCCTCGCCATAGAATCGAGACACATATTCTCGCAAGGTTTCACTTGACCTTTGTTTTATCGTCAATAGATGGGTTGGCGGCTTCTTTTGATCTCGTCCACCTATGAATTGGGTGATAAAGGCTCGTGTGAATTCCCAAAAAGATGTAATTGACTTTTGCTTCAACTTACAAAACCACTTACGAGTCGAGCCGATCAGAGTGAAAGAAAATGACCGACGCTTGATAGCATCCCGGACTCCATGGAGCTCCATCCATGACCAAAATGTATCAAGGTGTTCAATCGCATCTTTCGACCCATCATAAGGTTTCATGGTTGGTAATTTAAACTTGGGTGGAATAGGTTATTGCATGATTTCATTAGTAAGCAGTGGGTCAACTTGGTCTAACAAATTTTCTAAGTCCAAGCCTACTCCACTCTGGGCTTGCTTCATATTACCGAGCTGATTTTGAATTTTTTGCAGCTCTATTGCCCACGACTGACTTTCCACCTCAAGCTCTTCAACCACTTGATCTTTTCGCTTTCGATTTAACAAATCACGGAGGTCCGAGCCATGGTCTCCTTTCTCGGCTCGATCTTTCTCCCATACTCTTGGAGGTGTTCGATGAGAACGACTCCCATGATAATGACTTTGGATGGCACTATTCCGCACAATGTGTGGTTGTGATTGATGGCCACTTGAACGCGATAATTGATCTCTCATATTCGATTGGGCTGGTCTCTTTTCATTTGCTCCAAGACGCAATTTTTCTATTGGCCTCAGATTTTGACTCCGTGATTCTCTTTCACCTTCATTCGTCGGGCCCTTTCTTTTGGCCGAGTCTCGAGTGATTTGTGGTGGGGAATCACGAGCTTCTTGTTGCTCATGTCGGGTTTGACGATCCAATCGCTCGATGAGTCGGGTGATGTTGCGATCCATCCCCTGTACTCGTTCTTCCAACGCAGCAATTTTGGCATTAGGGTCCATATTTTGGTCACCTTTTCCTCGTACCGCCACCCGTCTAGGATGTCGTTCCCGGTCTGACTCGTCACTGTCACCCTGACGATTAACGTTGTTACCAACTTCTCTACTCATATTTTTCAAGGTAGTTTTTAGACGCATAGGTATGGGTAAAGCACTGACTCGTCTCCACAGAAGGCGCCAACTATTGATACTAGAATGCGGTCAACGGTAAATTTGTTAATCGGGGGCGAACATGTGTGCACCTGCAAAATAGAATAACCTCGCACCGGTGTGGTGCTAAGCCACACACACTCTGATGCTCAAGTTAGTCCGAGTACTTAGAATTGACTTAGCACCAGAGAGTGAAAAGAGTTGCTTACCTTTAGCCCAATTCCTCTTTCCTTTTTATAGGATTACATATTGAAGATAACCTCGTAACTTTCACAAATATTGTAACCGTCGCCATCATTAATGACGTTTTACATTTCATACATTTTGACTGTTACTCTCACGTTACAATATTTTTAGTGATAAATGACCAATTAAACTACGGCTGGCTCAACCCACACCTTCGACATATACTTTTCGCTCAGGCATTGGAAGCCAAATTTTCCTTGAAATCGACACGCCGACCCCTTTTTGTGATGGTGGCCTTGGCTGACCCCTTTCTGAGGTGACCTTGGGCGACTCGATTGGGGTTGGGTCTTGGCTCACCATCGGGTCGGCGATCGACCCCTTTTTAGGGCGGGTCTTGGCCGACCCGCCTAAGGGGTCGGTGGTCAACCTTTTTTGGGGTGGGCCGACCCACCTAAGGGGTAGGTGGCTGACCCCTTTTTGAGGGTCACCGCCCACCCCCTTTCTTCGGTAGGTGGTCTTGGCTGACCCGAGTTGGCTCTTTTTGGATGATCGATTCTGGCCAATCTCCTTTGGGTAGCTATAGCCGACCCTATAAACGAAGTGGTCCTTGAGCTACCGATGTCGATTTTGGGCTTTCTTTCTTGGACTACTTTTCTTGGGCCTTTTATAATTTCACCCATACAGTGGCCTCACTTCTGATCCAGGTTTGTGAACCAGTTCTCTATACTTTCTTTTCCATACCATGATAAGGAGTTCATTGGGTGTTGAATTGACTTTGTCAATTTTAATTTCCTCAATATTCATCGTTGAAAAAACTATCTAAAACCTCAATTTGTGTACTCCTCGATCCGCACGTCTTGTTATACACACGCCTCTGTCTTAAGTTGAATTCTGTTTCTGTTTGATTTTGAATGCCTCGGCCTTTTGGACGCCTCGGCCTTTGTATTAATGTTGCTCTCTTAACCGTTCATGGCCCCGTCAAGTAGATTCGAAAACTTAGAAATCCGCTTGTAGACTCGTTATCAAAACGAAAGATTTTATTCCTCAACTTTTGTGAAAATGAAGAAATCACAACAAAACTTCAAAGTATTCAAAACTTCAAATTACTGAAAATAGATCTTAAGATGTTCAGTGAAAGTTAAGAGGTTATCTTCAACACGTAATCTTATAAAAAGGAAAGGAGAATCGGGCTAAAGGTAAGCAACTCTTCTCTACTCTCTAGTGCTAAGTTAATTATAATTACTCGAACTAACTTGAGCGTCGGAGTGTGTGTGGCTTAGCACCACACCAGTGCGAGGTTATTCTATTTTGCAGGTGCACACGTGTTCAGGCCCGATTAACAAATTTATCGTTGACCGAATTCTGGTATCAACAATTGTCACAATCATACCCTCAAACTTTCAATTTGATCAATCACCCTCTAAACTTACAAAATTATTGCAATTAAACCTATATTGCAAAAATGTACAAACCACCCATAAGTTATAAGTGCTATTCTAATCAAACATTCAAATTATGTGATTGTGATAATCAAAGCCAAATTTTTTAATATCAATTTTTTTTTTTTTTTGTTTCTTTATATCAAGATGGCATCTCAACGTTAATCTAAATACCAAAAAACTTTTAATGGTAGATTATAGTTAAATTTTATAGACTAAAAAAAATGGTGGGTTTTACATTTAACAACGGTATAGTTCGAGAATTAGATTGTAACGATCTTTAAAGTTTATGAATGGTTTGTGCATTATTCAATATTCGAGAACTCAATAGTAAAATTTCATAATTATAGAGGGGTGATAGATCAATTTGAAATTTTATAAGTTTCTTTTTTTGGCAATTTCTACTAAAAATTTGAGTAGATTAGTCCAAGTGAATTAATGATTTGACATCATAGTTATTGAGTGGTTATTTATTTATTATTATTTTTTAATTCAAAAACAGTGCAGTGAGAATTGAAACTCACGACTTTTTAGTCTAAGAAATATGCCTTAACCAATTAAACTATGCTCAATTTGATGTTATTGAGTAATTATTTGTTTCTTAGATTTCTTGTGGCTTTTGTAACCATTAAAACCCAACTTAGATACATATTGAGTATATTTTGTATAACTTATTTGTTTAAAACTTTGCCCTGTTTGTGTTGGATTTTGTCCTATTAAAATTTAGTAATAATGAAAATGTCATGAGAAAATTGAAAAATGGATCAAACATAATCGTAAAATTTAGTACCGTGGACTAAAAGAAGTGTTAAGATGTGAAGTCTAATTCATCAATCGAACTTTGATCATGGAGAATTATCATACAAAGATCGAGGTAGACGAATCGTTGAAGATTTGAGAAGCTAGAATTTCTTGTTGTCCAGGGAACTGTTGAAAAAAGTGAAAACAAACACACATAGAAGTCTAGAAATCCAGAGATGTAGATATCTTATTTTTGTGAGAGGTGTGGGAACCCTTCCAGAGACTGTTCTTTTGTATTGATTTTGTTAACTAAAAACACTAAGAACGAGTTTATATGACGAGGTTAATTGAGTATTTCTCCATAGTAATCTTCAACTGATTTAGTGAAACTTGCTGGTTCAGTAACTGGACGTAACTTTTTCATTGTTAGGGTGAACCAATATAAATCTCGGTGGCAAGTATTTGTTTGCTTGAATCTCTTTACTTTCAATTTGATTAATCTTTGTGATCTAATTTGTGGGTTGTTTGTCTGAGAAATTAAAATAATTTTTAAACTATAAAGTTTGGGCATAGTTTGCTATTAACTTAAGTGAATTGTTTGGTTTTATTTTTTATTTCTTTCCGAACAAGGCGAACGGACTTGGTAACGGTTAAAGAACAAAAATTACAGCAGTGAAAATCCCAGGCAAGCACCCAAGGCAACGGCTGCCATAAAAAACTTCCCACCGTGGATTCTAATCGCAGAGTTTCCATCTGCGTCGGCGTCGGCGTCGGCGTCGTTGGCGAAGGTGTTGGGCGCATCCGCCGGAGAGTCACCCACATTGGGGGCATCAGCTGCCTTGTCCGACGGCGGCGGCGGCTGCGCATGGGCTGCTCTGAACAACTCCTCCGGCTCCAAAACATTGTCAATAAAAAAAATGACCAACGGAGGCTCGTCGTAAACAGTCCCGGCGACCTTGGCCGTGACCAAATTGGTGTCAATGGTGACATCATCCTGGGCGTCATTGCGGAGCGTGAAGTCAAAGTTATTGGCTCCGTCGGTGGCCAGGGTGTTGGTGAGGCCGTTATTGGAGTTGAGAATAGGGAGAGGCATGTAAATGGGAACGCCGTGGAATTCGAGAAGAGAAGTTCTGGCCAGGGGCGTCAGGTTTTTGAATTTGGGTGAAAAAGCCTCGAAAACGTCGTCTCCGGGACAGAACACCGTCAATCCCCCCTCCACCACCTCCTCGAAGGCCTTCTCGGCGGCACCCGAAGCGGTTAGGGCTTCGGCAAACGCGCCACAGCCCCGCGTGGACATCAAGCACGTGAGGTTCATAGGTTGAGTCGGAGCTGGCGCCGGCGCCGGGGGAATTAGGGAGAGAGATGTTGGTAGTGAGAGAAGGAGGAGAAGAAGGTTGAACATGATATTGTGTTGTGGGTTTTAGACACACAAATTGAATCAATATGAGACACTGAGAGTCTCAGAAATTTTATAGCGTGTGTGTGTTTTTTTTTTTGTTTTTTGTGGTTGTTTTGTTTATTTGAATTCAGAATATGCATTGGAAAGTGAACGTAAAGCCCAAGCTATATGTAGTCAAGCTGGAGATCTTAAACAATGGAGCCCCGAACATCCCAAATATTAAGTAATATGTTCGGAACAATACTTGCTTGCATACTAGATTTTCTTACGAGTCACAATTAAAAGTTTGACAACTAAAAGAGATCAACAGTGGGAAAAAAAGTTTTTTTTTTCATTTCCTAAAATAAAATTAAATAGGTGTCAAATTTTTCATGATAGTATTCATGAAAATGCATGAAAATTCATGCGTACCATTATGCATAGCCAAGTATTCTTCATATGCCAAAGCTGGTGGACAAAAATTCCATGTCCCATTAGGACAGAAGTGTTGTTTATACTATAGTACCAATTCGAGCATTTTTAGTCTCTAAATTTAAGAGAACTCAATTATGTCTGTGTAAATATATATATATATATATATGTGATCCTTGAATCTTACGTGTCTAATAAATTTAAACTTTTTAATGTTGTGTCTAATTCCTTACACAAATATAAAGTGTTATAAAAAAAATAGAAAAATCATGGTCTTGAATTTTGTGTCTAGTAGATTCATGACTTTCAAAAATGAACTCTATTAGACACAAAATTAAAACTTTAAAAATTTATTAGACATTTTTTAATTTCATTGACTTATTAGATACAAAATTGAAAATGGTATGAACTTATATTAGATTTTTTTTAACTTCAAGGACCTATTTAACACAACTCTAAAAGTTTATGAATTAAACTAATTTTATTTTAAACTTGATTTTATTAAGTTTTTATAATTACTGTCTAATGCTTCAATGTTGATTGATAAATGACGGTTTGACATGATATATTTGTATGAGACACAAAGAAATAGATCATTTGGATATAAAAACAAGGGTATATAGGTGACCAAATAATTTGAGGCAAAAATAATTTGTTAATTTCATTAAAGGAATTAAAGGATAAATGAAGGCAGATTTTTTGCAACTGAAAAAGCTTGAATGATGTTGGAAGATGTTTAAAAAATGAGTTTGAGCATGCTTAAGTTCTAAAAAATTTACTAGGAAAGGACCACTATGAAAATTAGATAACAAGGAAACCATTTTAACTTATTGAAATGACATAATTGTTGAACGAAACTTGTAGCAATTGAGAACACACACTCCCCTCCCTCTAAGATGAGATTTACAACACTATCATAGGAGATGTAGCTAAACTTTTCAGATGTTCTTTAGCTCTCTTGGAGAATACGTGAAAGAACACACACTCTACATATATTCTAAGAAACTTAAGGCGAAAAGAACTGTATGGAAGATTGAACAATTTTTTTTCTCTCTCCCTTGCATGCACAACCAGGAAAGCCTAAAATAAGTATTTTGGCTCTTCATTTCAACCAAATAACTTCAAGTTAATCCTTACGTGAATTCCAAAAGGTTAGGCTAGAAAACTAAACTACGGTTAAGGAAAACTTAATGTGTAAGTAAAAACCTTTCATGTATTATCCTATAAGGTTGAAGACACTTCAAGACCTTTTCTAAGACAAGATTTAAATGGTGATTTCGTTTTGTGAATTTGAGATTTGAAAGATGAAGCGGGGTAAGCAGAACACAAGGGATTTAAGTGATTCGGCAATCTTGGCCTACATCCACTAAGGAAGACAATTCATTTTGCTGATTTCTTTCAATGAAGGGATTACAAGATAAAAGAGAGAGTTTACAAAGGGTCTATGCCCAACAGAACAACAACAGAGGCGTTTTATAATTAACTCTGTAAAAACAAGTATTAACCGTGGCTTTCAGCTTTCAGTTGTTTTCAACCCATTTAACGAACAAATCTCCACCTTTGGAAAGCAATCTGAAAGAAAGTATGAATAAGCTCCCTGCCTCGGCATTTAGTCATCCTTTCTCAAATTTAGATAGTCTAGCCATCTTCATGCATGCTTCAAGCTTGGATTGAGTAACAACTTTTGTTAGGGCATATTCTGTGTTTTAAGAGGTATGAACTTTACCTACCTCGATGTTTTCTAATTCAATTTACTCTTTGAAGCAATGATTTTTAACATCAACGTCCTTAATGCTATTGTGAAATTGCTAATTCTTAGATAAGTTGATGGTGCTTTGATTATAACAGTAGATCTTTATTGTTTTCTGACTTCTGCCAAGATCATTCAATAAGCCATTTAGCCATATAGCTCCCTTGACTGCTTTAGAGAGGGCTATGAACTCAGCGTCAATTGAGGATAGAGCTACAACTGGTTTTGCAAAGTAGCTTTCTTGCTAATTATATTTGGCCTCAATAGGAATATGTATCTTGTAACTGACCTCCTTTTATCGAGATCACTTGCAAAATCTGAGTCAAGAATTCCATAAAGGCGATTCTCAGTTTCAAGTACTCTTTTGTAATGAAGACATACAATTTAAGTTCCTTTTAAGTATCTAAGATCCCATTTGGTAGCCTCCCAATGCCATTTACCCGAATTTTCCATATATTTGCAAATCATACTTGTTGAATAAGCTAGATCAGGTCTTGTGCCGACCATTAAGTACATTAAGTTGCCAACTACTTGTGCATATGGGATTGTTCTCATACACTTTTGATGTTCAACATCATCATTATCAAGAGAGTTAACAGCTAAGATTTTGAAAATGCTAAGCTAGAGGATTGGCTAAAGCTTTAGCTTCTAGCATATTATACTTCTTCAATAGTTTTATACAATAGTGTCTTTGGCTGATGTACAGGGAGTTTTCTTCCTTTATTTTAGAGATTTCCAGCCTTAAAGTTCATTTCGATTCACCCAAATCTATCATATCAAATTTGCATTCAAACCTTCCTTAAGGATTCATTTACATCATCTCTGCTCTATCCTCAAGTAGCATATCATCTAGATAAATGAGAAGGAAGATCTCATCACCCTTTTCGGTAAGTTTCATATAAACGTGGTTGTCATATACGTTTCTTTAAATCCAATGCTTGTTGTGAATACATCAAATATGGTCGTACCAGCATCTAGGTGATTGCTTGAGCCCATAGAGAGATTTGTTTAACAAGCACACCATTTCTTTGTTTTCCTTTTGTTTAAATCTCGTTGGTTGTTTCTTAAAGATGGTCTCATTTAGATGACCATACAAGAAAGTTGTTTTGACATCAAGTTGTTCAAGGTGCAAACTTCTTTGTGTAACAATTACAAGAAACATTCTTATGTATGAATGCTTTAACTACCAGTGAGAAAATGTCATTATAGTCAATTCCCTCCTTCTGTTTAAAACCTCTAGCAGCTAGTCTTGCTTTAAACTTTGATAGTTGAACTTTTTGTATTCCTTCCTTATATTTGTATATCCACTTTGACTCAATTGGTTTATATCTAGAAGACAATGTGTAAGGACATTTTGGTAATTTGCCTTAAATTAAAAGGAAAAAAAAGGGAAATTGGAGAGGCGCATGTGTGAAGTGAAGATGTTGTGAGGTGTGTGTGTGTTGTGGGTTGACAAGTGTTGGTTAAAAAAAAAACAAAACAAAAATGGATTAATTTAGGGAGAAGAGAGAGTGTGGAAAAAAGAAAAGAAAAGAAGGAACACAGAGGGAAAACGAAAGCAGAGGGAAGAAAGAAAGAAGAAGAAGAGGGAGAAGAAAATCGTGAGAAACACAAAAATTGAAGTTGGTAAGTCTTGTAAACTTGTGGATACTGTGTATAGAGATTTTTGTAGGGTATTTTTGAATTTGAGCAAGAACAAAAATGGAAGGAAATAAGTGGAGAAATACAAAAGAAAAGGGGTATTGAAAAGATTGGAACCTCACGTGGGAGGGAGTGGAAAAGAGAAAGAGAAGGAAGAGAATTAGGAAAGTGGATTGTAGGCCCCACAGAAATAAATGAGAGAGGGAAATATGAAAATAAATTGAGAATTTTGGTTGATTTATGAGGAGAGAGAATAGTACTTGAGTATTAAATGAAGAGAGAGATGGTTGGGAGCTATTTTCCTTTTAAGTATAAAATTGATGGAAACTATGTGTTAATTGATAATAAGCTCATATTTCAAGTCAAGTGGAGATTGGAAGGACTTATGATCCAAATATTTCAAGCCAGTAATCTGTGAGTGGTTATTTTCTAAAATGTTTTATTCAGTTTATCGAAAATATGAAGTTCAGAAACTTGAATCTATTAAATTGATTTCAAGATTTTAGTATCATGATTTATGTAAGATTTATTAACTATGACTATAAATTATTTTGGCAAAAGCTACAAGATATATTATTATTCATATTACTGAAATTTGTGAAGCATGATTTGAGAATGTTTATGATTAAGGTATCGTTTGAAGAATTATTTGGAAATGTTTTCAAATCACTAAATTATGTACCCATGGTGATTACCTAATACACTTATGAGAATGTGTTTCCATAGTGTATGTGTATGATATTGAGGTCTGTGGGACCCACCTTTTCACACATATGGGCTGTGTGTCTAGGTGTTTTATTTTGCTCTACACACGTATGACATGTTTGCTCTACTTTGCGTTTGAGGTTACTCGATGCCTAGTATGATAGGATTTATGATCAGTTCAGGGGTACAAGTTTAGTGATGAGATTTCTAACTCTATGATTTATATTTTAAGTTATTAAATGATTGTTCTGTATTGTTTTTCTCAAGGTTAATTTCTTATGAACCCTTCCACTCACTGGGCTCTCTAGCTTACTCTTTTCTTCCTAAATTTTTACATAGTAGCACTTGAGTTCTCTACGTGCAGATCAGAATCGACCTCTGCCACTAGTCTTCCTGTACCAGTTTATTTTGTAAGTACATATGTTATAATGTTTTTGTCCATGCATTCAGGGCATCTAGCATGTTGTGGGATTTTACAAAGCTTTTTAAGTTGTTTGCTGCATAGGGACTTGAATTGACAAATTTGACAGGATATGCATATATATATATATGTTACTCATGATCATGTGTCTATGGAGGATATACGTGAATTCTTAATTTTTAAATCAGATCATGTCAGACTAACAATAGATTCCAAGGTTTACTTTGGATCCATTGTCGACATGACACGTCTTAGGTTAAAAAGGGTAATCTGGGGCTGGTCGTGTCACAATGGTACAAAAGCTTGTTGGGATTGGTGTCCTAAGTCTCATGGGATCTCATAGTTTGTAACTTGTATATATGACAATTTATTTATTTAATAAGAAATATTTTATTTGATACTTAGATCATTTTAACTCAATCCAATAAACTAAGATCCTAAGTTATTAAATGTAACTTGAACAGTATGTAGTAGAC